>MU224913.1:14235-24570 GCA_018584345.1 Thuja plicata | reverse complement strand
GGGGGTGAATAAATGTTTGTCTATTTATTATATTTCAGCAAATTTAAACATAAACCAAATATATATCAATTGAAGCTTAATACAAGAGCACATAACACATGATATGATTACGGGGAAACCTTGATCAAAGGAAAACCCTGGTAGGAATTAGTACCCACAAATATTGCACTAGTATAATGAGCCTATTAAAGTTGCTTTGCCCTATTAGGAGAAGTCTTTACAATGCAAGTACAGTGACCTACTTAAGGGTCTGACCCTATTAGGATTATTTTACAAATAACCCTGCTAGGGGTGAGGAATCACTGTCCAAGAAGCTCACTTCTCAGTAGGATGAAGGCCACAACCTTCTTGATAATAGATATATACTATATCCAAAAGTGAGTTGTTGTATGTGACACAATTGTCTGATCAGTTCCGGTTATCCATTGATGCTCTTATACTCTTAAGGAGCTTTATCTTATTCTGACATCTTATACTCTTCTTTTATATCTCTGATTTGCATATTCGACTACACCCTAATACAACTTTTCATGTTATATATATATATATATTCATGCCTAAATAGACATGACCATAAACAAGACCTTAGTCAGCCCAAAAACAATATTCACAACGCTTCCAAACAAATTGGCTTAAGCGTATTTACAATAGTAATTAAGAAATGATTAAAAACATACTATAATAGGTGCTTGGCCTTTACATAATAAAATATTATACGCTTATCCAAAAACTTAAGTCGGCTTCATACTTTGTTTTCTAGACTGCTAGTGTACTTGTTCTTTCTGTAACTTATCCATACTAACAAGAGTAAGCATAACAACATATCATAGAGCTTATGTCTGAAGGCGCTTAGTCTGAATTGGTCATACGCATGTGCACTGGTGCTCTGATCATCTGTCTATCTCTGTTCTGTCTTTTCTTCTATACTTAGTCAATTTCCACTTCAAAGTTTGCTGTCAAAACTTCATATGACTTTGTTTCCATAATGACAACACAAAATAAGTCATATACTCCCTTGGAGTCAACTTGCCAACAAATTTTCCAATCTTGAGTACCAAGCGCTATGATATTGTTTTAGTCCATATAGGGCCTTCTTCAGTAAACATACCATGTCTGGTTGATCAGTCAGTTGGAATCCATATGGTTGTGCAATGTATATCTCTTCTTCCAAATCTATGTTAAAGAAGGAAGATTTGACATCCATCTGATACACCTTGAAGTTATTATGAGAAACATATGCAAGAAATAGTCTTACTGCTTCCAATCTTGTTACTAGTGCAAAGGTTTCTTCATAATCAATTCCTTCCATTTTTGCATAACCCTTAAAAACTAGTCTTTATTTATTTCTCACCACCTCTCCATCTTCATTTAGTTTATTTATGAATACCCATTTGGTGCCAATAACATTTTTATCTATAGGTATGGGAACAAGAGTCCAAGTATCCTTTTTATCAATTTGTGTCAGCTCTTCTTTCATTGCCTTGTACCAAATTTCATCTTTACATGCTTCCTTGACATCCTTTGGCTCAACTTGTGAAATTATACATACCTATCCTAAAAAATTCTCCTTCTTGTTTGAACACCTTTATTCCTATCTATAATGATTTTCTCTTCAGAGTAATTTAATCTAGGATACCTTAATGTTCTTGGTCTTACTTCATCCTTTTGTCCTTCATCTTCACCACTAGTATTTTCTTCATCAATTTGATTCACTGTTCCTCCTTGGACTTGGCTCTATTCCTTTTGTTGATCTCTTTGAATAGCATTGGCATTCTGATCATTTGAATCATATCCACTTGATTTTGATAAACTTACAATGCTTTCATCCAATTTTACACTTGCAATCTCTACTATCCTTCTCAACCTTTTTTTGTAACATTTATAGGCCTTTCTCTTAGTAGAGTATCCAAGGAATATCCCTTCATCACATTTGACATAAAACTTTCCAATGTCCTCACTTCTCTTTAAATACTATTTACTGCCAAAGATTCTGAAGTACTTAATAGTAGGAACTCAACACCAAAGTTCATAGGGTGTCTTACTTGTATCTCCTTTTATTTGTACTCAATTAAGAGTATAGACTATAGTGCTTACTGCCTCTTTCCAAAACATCTGCAAAAATTTTCCTTCCAACATCATAGTTCTTGCAGTATCAAGTATTGACATGTTCTTCCTTTCAACAACTCCATTTTGTTGTGGTGTCTGCGGGGCTGAGAATCGCCTCTTAATTCCATGTTTTAACAAAAGGAGTTGAACTCACTAGATGTGAATTCACCACCTCTATCTAATCTTAGACATTTCACTTTTAATCATATCTCAGTATCAATTAGATTCTTAAAGATCTTGAAGTTTTGTACTTGAGCAGTGAGCTCTAGGCTGTAAGCCTGAATGCATGTGCATTTTTCTCATGTACTAATACATTTAACATGGTAACTTATTTCTACAGAAGTAATTACTTTTGGGTTCCATCCCCACCGTGGTTTTTCCCTTAACCGGGTTTCCATGATAAAAATTATGGTGTCATAATGTTTTGGATGCTTTGTTTATGTTTTTGTTGTTTGATTTCAATTATTTTTGGTTTAGGGTTGTGCAATCAAGTTAATAAGGTTAAAAGTGTTGGAACACTGATTCACCCCCCTATCAGTGTTCCTCAATCCTAATAGAAATCATGAAAACCATCAATGACCAAAATAAGGGAAGAATTTACACCTTTCCCATTGCTAGGTAAAGGGATTCTCGAGGAAGGATGATATAATTTTAGCCCCCAAGTAAGGGATTTGTTTACCATGGATACCCAATTACAAACAAAGAATAGGTTATGAACAAGGATACCTTTTTTCTTGTACAGGGATAACTTTAAGAAACCCCCTCCAAAAAAGGATATAAAATCTTGGCGAATCTTTTATTTTCTTGAAAAATAAATTAATTTCTATTGGCGAATCTCTGATTTTTTTGGAATTTTTTTAAATTCTTATTGGAGATTATTTTTGAATCATAATTTTTTGTAGAAAATATTGGTGAATCTCAAAGAATAGCAAGAAATTCATTAATCACCATAGAAAATACTTTCATTTTAAAAAATTAAAAATATTATAGAGAATTATTGGGCTATGTGGCAAATCTTTGATGGGTTTAAGAGATAGAGTATAATATTTAGTTGCTACCATTTATTATAATGTAATCTAATAACCCTCATTATATTGTGTGAGATAAATGTAGTGATATTTTTTTTAATTCTAATGGGACCCTAAATTTCTTCAAGACCATTGATTTCTATTAAGATAAATAATCCAAAAGATATTTCAGCCCCCAAAAGCATTACAAATCAAATAGTAACACTTTTACCTCATAGAATATAATGAGGATCACTAAATTATGTTTTAAATCATTAATGGAAACTAAATATTAGTGATACAACCCTATATAACTAATAGTTATAATATATTATTGGAAAATTAATTTAGATTTATAATATAACTTATAAAATTTGGGCGAATCGAATCTAATCATGTATTGAATATTGTGGTGAATCTTTGACTTCAAATTTTTAGTAAAATAAATTATTTGACGATATAAATATTTCTAAATTATTTTTTGTAAATATATGGTGATTTAGATTTCCTTAAATCTTGAATTATTAGCCAAATTTGGATTCTCAAATTTCAAAAATTAGCCAATTGGCGAATATTAGCCACTAACAAAATCACCTCTCTTGTCTAAGAGAGAATCCCTAATGTAAAAAAACAAGTCTATGTAATATTTGATATCAAATGATAAACAAATGCCACCTATCCAAGAGTAAAATGGATCCTTATAAATGATGAGATATTGAAATACTACCCTTTCCCCCAAGTGTAGACACAAGGTTAAGATTGAAGAGGACTATTATGTTGTTTGCAAGGTATGATTGCACCTAAAATTGTACAACCATGAATGATAAGGAGCCCCCAAGGGATAGGCTAACAATATCACATAGTGTGGAGCAACATAATATGAACTTAAATGTTATTCAAAGTAATCATGGTTGAAAATCAACTCATTGTGATATGATAGGTGAATAATGTCATAATCAATGAGTTTTTGAAATTTTTAACACAAGGTTTGACATTCATTAGTAGGGTGGTCATGATATCGATGATACATGCAAAAATGAAGATTCACAATGGTTTGAATATACTTCTTATTTTGTTTAGGTTGAGTAATCAACTTAGCACAAAGAAGGTTAGGAAAAAATATTTCTTGATTAAAGCTAGGCATAGAAGAAGTGCCAGATGGTAAGGGAAGGGATGTAGACAAAGGAGGAGGCTGGAAATCAAACCCTTGTAGAGGCAAGTGTGAGGTAGGTTTCTCATAAGTCTAATTTCTTTATTTCACACATCCTAAACCATAGTAAATATTATGAGTTGAAATGTTAGGAGAATCAGATTGAATAAATGACACACTATGCCCTTTAGAAACTTTGTATTCTCTGACAAAATATGGCGTAAAGTTTAATGACCCCCAATCATCTTCTAAAAGGGAACTTCTAGGAGAATATGTATCTTTAGGAGGAGAAGATATGTTTTGTTCAAAAGTTATAGGAATAGATGGAGAATCATATTCAGTTTGTAAGAAATTTTTGAACTTATCATCTGCAACAAGGGTATACATGATGTTGTTATGAATAAAATTCACTTTCTGATGAAGTGTTGAAGGAACAACTTGCACTGAATGTATCCATGGTTGTCCTAAGAGAATATTATAATTAAGAGCACTAGCATGACATGAATAGGATTAGGTTAAGTGACAAGGCCTTCTTTAACATGTAAAGTGGTAATACCCAAGGTTTTTTTAGAAACATAGTCAAAGCCAAAGATAGGAATAGAATCATGTTGAATAAATGATGTATCCACCTTAATTTTATGCAAAAAATCAATGTTACACACGTTAAGGCTAGATGCATTATCAATTAAAATTCTACGAATAAGATTACCATTGATAAGGACAACAACCATAAGCGAATCATGTTGATCTTGAATTTCTTTAGAAGGCAAATCATCTTGAGAAAACAACTTTATTATTGGTCGCATTCATGCATTCCAATATAGAATATATATTAGTTTGCACAGGAGATGCAACATACATGTTTCTCAAGGCTTGTTGTAACACTTTATGATATGTAGTTGAAGTTTGAAGAAGCTCCCAAAGAGATATTTTGGCAGGTGTAGCATGAAATTATTCTACTAAATCATATTCATTTCCAAGATTTTGAGAGAGACAGGGTGCATGAGGAAGCACTGGTTGAGAAAAAGGAAGAGAAGGAGAAAAAATGAAATTAGTAGGTTGTCTATTATTTCTTATGTTATATGTGTGAGAAATCACATGATAATAATATCGTTGAGCACCTTTTACCATAATTATTGGTTTATTTTGAGGTTGAGGGGTATCTTTATGAACATGGAAAACAACGTTAGGATTTTCAATACCCAAAACATTGACAACATTGACTTGATTAGGTTCTCTCGAAGGGAGAGGATCAAGGAAAGTAGTAATGATATTATCCTCTTCTTCCAAGGTATTCTTATGGGGATTAGGGATTTCCATTAATGATTCATCTCTAAGAGGGATTCCATTTAGTGAAGGTAAGGTGATATTAAGAAAGGTATTTATAATATTCTCTTCTTGTTCTAAAATATCCTCATAAAGGGAGTACATCTTAGGAGAAGAATTATCATCACTCGTTAAAGCTTCATTTGTAGAGGGAAAATCATTGAGATGAATAGAAGGTAAATTGTCCTCAAGGGAATGAATGATAATATCATTGTATTTCACAAAGGTACCCTCATGGGGGAGATACACATCAAGAGAATAATCAACATCATCTTCTAATAGTTTATCCCAAATAGGGAGATCATTGAGATTAGTATTGTTGTCTTGCTCAATATGTCCTTGTGAGAAGGAGGATCCTTAGGAGAGAAAAATAAAACTAATCTATAGAAAATATTCATTATGAACAAACCAAATTGAAAATTATATGAGAAAAATGAATGTAATTTTTATATCTTTTTCCAATGTTGGTCCATAAACAAGGAATGAAAGGATATAAATGTAACAACAATACATGAAATGGAATATTTTTTTTTATATTATTTTTATTTATTTATTTTGAAAACATGGAAATGAAATTTCCAAGAATGGACTAGGCCTCTAAATGTAGTTTTTTATGTCCATTTTTTACAAATGAATGCATAAAATGAAACAATGCAATGCATACAAATGAGATCTAAATGCCAAATAAGAAGTGGAAATATTATGAGTCTGTTCACCAAAATGTACAATGTGAAAAGGGGAATACCTAAAGCCTAGTTTCCCTAATTCTTATGGCACATTGAAATACTAAACCACCTTAATAAAAATATTATTAACACCACTTATCAAGAAGGACGTCAATGCAATATCTTTGCTTTTAGGGTTTCTATTCCTTTGCTTCTTACAATTAAGAAGGAGATAGAAAACATTTTTATGCAAATGAGTAAACAAGATAAGAAATGGATTAAATAAGATGTAAAGTAAGTGTAGAAGGAGATTAAGGAGGATTTACATGCACCTAGAATAAGAAAATAAAGTATGAAGATATAGATTAGAATTTTTGATTGACAAAATACCGAAAATACCTGTAACTACAAATCTAAGATCCTAGGAATGTAACATGTTTGTAAAATGAATTTGAGCTTGATATGGTGTTACAAGTCCATAGGAGGTAGTTAGTACCTTATCATGAATCTTGAGGGGAGCACTGAACATTTTTCCAACAATCTCTCCCCAACATTACTCGAGGGGATTCAAACCTGTGACCAAGCTCTGATACCACTTGCTACAAGTCCATACAAGGCAGTTAGTCCCTTGTCACAAATTTTGAGTGGAGCACTAGCCATTTTTCCAACATCTAGGAGGTATAAAACAACTAGGCCATTTTGTTTCCAGGAATAAAATTGTTGGGCTTTTATGTGCCCTTCTTCTAGAGTCAGGACAAATCACATAGTGACTGTCACATGACAGAGAGTATGTCCTTTCTCTTGATAGATGATTTCAAAGTATTTTGCACTTGAAAATATGAAGTGTGTGTGTGGGTGGATATATAGGGGTTTTCCTTTTTCAAACCCTCATTTTGGTAATTCTCACCTCCATAAATAGACAGTATAACATAAATAACATGTGTAGTGCTTGTGAAACTAGAGTATGTCTAAATTTCTATGAGCTAAAGTGCATAAGGGAATTATAAAGAATCTACCATAGTGTGATAGAGTAAACCCTGTATGATAATATAGTCAATGTGTGATTAAAATAATGTAACAAGTATAGATTTGAAGCTCAAACATGTAGATCTGAATATAACAAGAAACCGTACCCAATCCCAGGAGGAAGAGTACAAGTCAATCATCAGTCGATGATCTCCTAGTCATCATCATAATCCTTTTGAAACTTCATGTTGATGTTGAAATGATTGAATTCTTGATATTAGATTGATGTAGCCTTGATTTACAAGTCCTTAATTCATGAGATATCTTAAAATTGGGACTCTAACCTTGCAATTTCTTTCACCTTTCCAACATGAAGTTTGAGGCTTGATTTTATACTAAATCTAGAGATAGAACTGAGAGAGCTGAATATAAATCCTAATTCTACACTAAATCATCAAGATAGGACCCTAGTTGAAATTTGAACCCAATTCTTGGGGAATATAATGAAATATTCATTATGTTCCTAGGAATATAATTCCCTAGCCATTATGTTCCACCCAATCAAAGCCCAGATCAGGACCATGGGTCCTAGATAATTAGGGGATACTAGATTACATCAAATAACTAATTTCAAGGTTAGTACATAACACAAAGGTTTCAAATGGTAAAATTGGTCTTAGGCCATGAAATTAATCATTGGATTGGAGTAATAATAGAGGAACACACTTAGAAATAAGGGCTTACCTTGATTTTAAATAAAATTGAATTAATAGAGAACCCATTTTTTAATTTAGGTGCTTATTAGGTGTAATTATGAAGTCCTATTATGCATGCTACGATGTAAAATACACTAAGGTGGCTGCCAAATAATCATGAAATTGTACACCACTTAGGTGCTTACAATTTATGATGGTACAAGTAGAATGGTTTGTTGATGATCACACTATTGTGTCATCCTCAAAAAACACCCCATTTTTTGCCTCTTTTCCAAATGTGGACCCTTTCTTTTCTTTTTTCCTTTTTCCGCCTAGTGGTTTCTTTTCTTGCCTTGCCTTTTTTGAGTTCTTGTGATTCAATCATATTGGATGAGTCATATTATGGACCTTGCATCCTTGATATTTCAATGCTTTAGTGATAACACTTTTCCTCCTTTTCCTCTCTCCTTTTTCTTCCACTGTGTTTCTTTTTTCTCTCCTTTTTTACTCTTTCCTCTTTTCCTACCTGATGTTCAAGCTTGTGCACTTGCAATTTTTCAATAACCTTTTTCACATATATGCACCCAACATCCTAATCGTTGAAACCCTTCTCTTCAATTAAGACAAGTTTAAGTGTATTGGGGGTTTGACATGGATGACATATGCTTGATACCCTAAACCTTGAAATCCTTATGACTAATGGCTCACAAGTTGATGTCATCAACTATGACAATAAAAGTGGGTAGTGGTTTCATTTTCTTGATGATTTTCTTTTTGCATTGAGAATTACCTTGAGCACTCGATGTATTTTTGAATGAGGGTGAGGTTTGTATCATGTTTTATTTCTTTCCTAAGCACCATATTCCTCTTTCCCACTACCTTTCAAATTTTACCCTCGTTGATTTCCATTTTGCTAAGGTAGGTTTTGAGGTTCTCTTTTCTTTCTGAATTGGTTTTGTTCTTCCTATGTATCTTCTCTTGGCTTGGTATTTTCCTTTTCCTTTTTCTTTTCTTTCTTTAGTTTTTTTTTAGTTGAAATAAGGAGGACCCCGTACATAGAAGATCAATTTATAAAACTCTAACTCCCCAAATGTTGAAAACCTAAGTTGCGATACCAAAGATCATTAGGACATCAGGGATTTCATGACCCTCGATCCCCAAAAAGGGTTCAAGGATCACAAGGTCCCCAGACCCCAAAACTCATGAGTTTTATGCTAATACCATTAGATTTTCTGGGGTCCATGACCCCTAACCTCTCTAAAGGGTATTTAGTGATCATGATCCCCCAATCCTTGAATTCAGGCACCTTCTTGCTACCAAGACTCAACATCAAGGTGTAAAAGGTCCCATGACCTATGATCCCCATAAATGTATTCAGGGATCATGGTCCCTCAATCCCCAAATGTGCATTACTATTAGAATTTTCATCAGGGTTTGGGTATCCTTAGACCCCCAAACCCTCGATTCTGTTAATAACACAAATGCTTTTTTATGGTTGCTTTTTGTTGATGGGTCTTCTGCTTGGTTTTACTTTTTTGTTTCTGTTAATAGGGAAGGTAATTTTAAATTAAAAAAAATGGTACTAATAGAAGTATTTGAGTGCAGAATGAGATACGACTGCAATAAATTTGATGAAGTACAAATTCTTGGGCTACTCAAAGCCCTCCAAGCTAGGGATCACTAGTAAATTTGACCTTAAATTTTGACGAAACTTGGTCAAAATTTTGACAGTAATTGGTCAAATTTACGACCAAAACTTTTGTCGGTCTTTTTTTGTCGAATTTTTGACGTATTTATAATTCGTCAAAATTTTGACAAAAAAAAAGGTCAAAATTTCGACTATAGCCCAGGCTTAAAATTGCCGTCTTTTTTTTAGTGCATTGGTCAAAATTTTGACCAATACTTCCACCAACGATTGGTCAAAATTTCAACCAATGCACTAAAAAAATTGAGGGGAATGCCATACTTTCCACCAAACCAATGGTCAAAATTTTGACCATTGTATTGGTCGAAAGTATGACATTCTCATCGTTTTTTTAGTGTATTGGTCAAAATTTTGACCAATCATTGGTGGAAATTGTTCTAGCGTTGGTCAAAATTTTGACCAATCGTTGGTGGAAATTGGTTCTAGCGTTGGTCAAAATTTTGACCAATGCTAATTTTTTTTTTAAAAAAAATGTTACATAATCTTTTTAATTCATGTATTATATTCCTTTTATTATTATTTAATGCAGGGACATCTAAACCCAGAGAGTACCAGCCTAGAAATGCAAAACGTATTAGTGCACAATCATAACCTGGTAATAGACATACTGTTTGTTTTTTTTTAACCAAAAATTGGATCTGCTTCAGAGTGTATCATCATATTAGCTCCCAAAACCACTGAATCTAATTTCAAACAGATAATAATTAAAGGAAAT
>MU224912.1:1255771-1266065 GCA_018584345.1 Thuja plicata | reverse complement strand
ATTGTAAACAAAACACTAAGGAAAAATTGACTAATTTTATTGGTAGATTTAAACATTTGTATGATTAGATTTCTTATCTTGTTCCTGATATTGATATTCAACATATTTTTATTTCAATTTTTCAAAATGATATTAGAGATAAGATTCTTCTTATTAAATTTACCTCTGTTCAACAACTTTGTGCAGCACTTCACCATTATCAATTACAAGTAAGTCAATTTGAGAGAAACACTCCAATGGCTCCTGTTCTAGTTGATAAGAGTGATGCAACTCCTAATCCTAATAAGTTTCAGAAACCTAACAACTATAGCAAGATAAATAAACGGGTGAATGTGGTTGTTGATCAAGTTATTGTTGCATCAAAAAATGCCACTCCTACATCCACTGCTTTCTGTATGAATCATAGGTTTAATCCTCTCTCTGAATCCTTACATTCTATTATGATTAGGTTGTTAATTTCTAATATCATTACCTTGCCTCCTATTCAACCTCTTCTCCCTAATATGATGGAATCAAAATCCTTTGATCCTAAAGCTTTTTGTCAATATCTTCAATAGAATGGCTATGATACTGAAAAATGTTATTCTCTAAAGCATAAGGTTCAAGACTTAATTGATTCTAATGCTTTATTCATTGATAATTTTTATGGTAGTGGGAACGAATCTATCTCTCCTCCTAATAAAACCTTCAAATTTATATAAATCCTTTACCTACACATGATACTAATGTCATTGCTCAACCATCTTCTTTGGATATTGTTTATGATTCATAGATGGATGATCTCAATCACACTACATTAATCATGTGGAGAGAATTGTTTCATCTCAACCTATTGTTCAAGACCCTTTGCCTCCACTTAAAATTCAAGTTCCACCTAAACCTCATAAACAAATTAAGGATAAATGACCTAGGGAACTCTCAATCAACTTTGATGATTCTGAGACTATTAAGGCTCCCAATGGTCCCCTTTATATTTATTCTAGCATTTCTAAGATACCTACATGTGGGTTTCTTGTTGATCCCACATCTTTACTAAATGTTATTACTGAGGAAAACATTTTTATGAAAAACCTACAATGTGTTTGTTATGATACATCTGATGCATGGATCCAAACTTGTAATGGTTTTCTCTATCCTTTACTTGGTTCTATTAACTTGCCTGTTGAACTTTGTGGTAAAGTTGCAGATACTACCTTCATTTTTGTTCCTACTTCTGATCATTTTCAACTCAAATTTAGTTTTCTTTGGTTAACTTCCATGCATGCCATTGTTTCTCCTATTCAAAAGTGCATTAAGTTCACTCATAATGGAGAAGTAAAAATGATTAATCATAGTTTGTATCAACCTTCTAGGCCTAGATATTGTACTACTCTTGATTTATTTTGGCCTTCATTACCTAATTCATGCCCTCCTCCCCCTGATAACCTTTTTCATTCATATCAATCCTATAAACATCACAATATTATTGAGTTAAGCATGCCTCAGATAGATCTTAACAGTGTTCTTTTTCCCACTCCTTCTATACCTCCTTTATCCATTACTTATAGTTCTATTACTCAACATCCTAGTGTCACTTCTTAGCCTATTGAGAATCCTCTTATAGAGCCTATGAAAGGACCAGTTGTTATTCCTCCTAGTTCTCAACATGTGTCAAACAAATTAAAATGTAACAAATTTGCTAATAAATGTTGTAAAAAGCATATGGATAATGCTAGGGCTCGTGCCTCTATTCTTCAAAATTATTTACCTTCTTTTGACCAGCCTATGCCTAATGTGTTGGAGGAAGTTAATGTTCATAATGATGTTAAGATGAATGATTATGATTATTATATTCTCATCTTAGATCCTATTTTAATTAATCTTGATGAAGAAGATACTCTTGATGATCCTATCGATCCTAGTGATGAATATGAGACCATCCATATTGATACGGATTTACCTCATATGCTTTTAACTCAATTGATAATTACACCTAGTATCAAACATTGTGATTATCAAGAGGATCCTTGTTTGGAACTTGCTATTATTCATATTGTGTTGGATATAGTCCCTCTTGCGAGTTTCCCACCTTCCCTAAATGATATAAACTGAGATAGGCAGAGTAGGTGGTGTGCTTGATTGGCTTGTCCTTCATGGTAGCCCTTTTTGTGTTTGTCTATTGTATTGTGCTTCTCCTTTAATGTGTTTGCTAAATGTTTGATAGATTCTTTTATACAACTTTTGTTACTTTATTGGTGCGAGGTGATAAAGGAATCGAGCCTGTTGTACAATTCCTCTATATGTATCTCTACTAGTGCTATTATTTGTAAATGTTTTCCTTATGTAGTCTGCTTGGATCTGTGACATGGTAGCGCTGATTATTTTTGGTCTCTATTTTGTGGTCTAAAAATACTCTTGTTTGTAACTCTTGCATTTTATTTCCTCTATTGTGATTGTAGTTCTACTTTCTTTGGGGAATGATGTCAATTCATTTGCAATAAAATCATATCTATATATACATATTATATTATGATCATACTGACCCCACAGTAGCTAGATCCCTTCTGTGTTCTTTGTATGTGGTATTTCCCTTTATTTATCTTCATTTGGGGGAATCTCCTAGTGGAAACGTAATCAGTATAGTCATTTATTTTTCCGTTAAAGCCATTGATCCTGTTAAAGTGTTAGCAATGAATTTAACGTGGGGGCATACGCTCTACTGACTTTTTGCACACATGCACTTTCAAAATATTTTCAAAATTAAAAAGTTTTCCCTTTATAGATTAAAGACTAATCCTTAAAGCATAGATTTTTACCTTATAGGATAACTTGATCCCTCTACTTTAAATTAATACAAATCTCTTGATACCTCAAGTTTAAATTTATACATATCTATTGATCCCTCCAGTTTCAATTTATAATGTTTTGATCCCTTAAGGTCGGAAGGTGTCCTTAAGACCAGATCTCCCTGATGGGTTGACTAGTGAGTAGCCACATTCACTAGGCAGTTTGACTCCATCTTTCCAGTTGCACTATTTCCTTGTGTGGTTCACAATGGGACATAAGTTCTCATTGGGCAAGGTAATCACACCCTCTTTCTTTTTTGCTTTAAATGGTGATATCTCTCTTATCATGATCTTAGGGTTGATAAAGATGTAAGTCCCTAGGGGATTGTGGATTCCTTTGTCCTTTTTGATTTCAATAAGATTATATTTTCTTCATGATCTCCTTTACAAAGAGTTTGCATCAAGTCCATACTCTTGCTAAAGTGGGTGCTAAATGTATAGTTAAAAAATAGAAGAACTTCCATTGTATACTAGTTTATCCCTCTGAGTAAGTGGTTTGGGGTCATGTCAAGCACCTTGAATGGGTCTCTCACTTGTATATGTCTTTCTTCCTATTCTACCCCATTTCCCACTTTTCTCCGGCTTGTTTCTGGCATTCTAAATTGCAAACCTGAGATTTTTGACCTCAGGGTAAAAATTGACCTTTCTAGAGAAAGGTCGACCTCAACCTTGACCTAGCTCAAGGTCGACCTCAACCTTGACTAGGTCAGAATCAACCTTGATTCTGACCCAGGGTCCAAATTTTATGTTTCCAGATATCGAGCTTTGGAAAGATTTAATTTCCGCTTTCAGGTCGGCTGTTTTGGTCTTCGGAGAAATGACTCTTAAAATTATATTTAATATAGGTCTAATTCTAGGGATATAAGTTTACTTGGAATTTAATTCTCATATGTAGGCCTCTATAGATGATTTTGATCTATATTCATATATAAGGAACCTTTCTCCTCTCATTTTCTCTAACCATCTAATACTTGAAAAAGAAAACTCTATGCATGATCTATTGAAGCAAGAATCTACTCTCAAGCATCCAAGTATTCAAGAATCTTCAAGAACTCAATTTATCAAGGAGATCCATTGGTAGCCATTGAAGGATTCAAGCTCTATGGATCCATCTTATTGAAGATTTCTCCATCTACATTCAGATTTCTCCATCCACATTCCTCCGAGCCTCTTCCTATTCCAAAATCCATTCAAGATTGGTGTTGAAGATCTAAAAGAAATTGTTTTGAGACATCTGAAATTCTCCATTCTACACCCATTTTGTGCATACATACTTGTGGATCCATGGATTCAAATCTGCCACAAGGGTTTCTATACAAGCAAGGTGAATTTGTTCATTTACTCTATTTACTTATGCAATTTGAATTGTACTTTAAGGTTAATTCAAAATATAGGGTTTGATAAGGGCAAACCCCTGTCTCCCCAACAAAAAAAACCATTTTTCTTGCAGGGATAGGTTTGGAACAGCGAATTGGAGTGCAGATTTGAATACGCTTTTCAGCAAACTGTCAGGATCTGGAAATATTTTTTTTGTCAGACATTTTCGGTCACAATCAATATTCTATTCTCGGTCAGAATCAAAAATTTTGGGTCAAAGGTGACATTGATTTCTGGGTAAGAATTGACATTTTGTTCTGGGTCAGAATCAAAAATTTTGGGTCAAAGGTGACATTCATTTTTTGGTCAAAATCCAAACTAAGCCAGATTTAGAAAAGATTTCCGGGTTTTCTTCGTCTCTATGTTTCTATTCCAGTTTAGTTACATAATTTCCAAAAACTTAGTGCAGACACCCGAAAACAACATTATTTAGATCTATAGCATTTTGAGGTTAGTACTTGTCTTCAATTCATTTTAATTAAAGTTTTAATCTTCCTAAATCTATCACACACTCTCTTCTATAAAACATAAGTTATGGTTTTTCTCTTTATCCCTATCCTTAATATGTTGATTCGTTTATGTATTGATCCTTTCTTTGGGGTTAATAAATTTGGATCTTCCCTTTATGAAATTTTGGATTAGGAGTGCAATATTACCTTCTCCACTATTCCTACAACACACATAACAAATAACATTTACATTAATAATCTTCCATATTCATATATCACATTTTTATATATTACGCATACTATGGTAAAAATTACTTTATACTTTTTGTTGATGACTTTTCTAGGATGATGTGGGTTACATATTTAAGAGATAAATCTGAAGCATTTGACAAGTTCAAGTTATTTAAAGCAAAAGTTGAGAATGAATATGGTTTGAAGATAAAATGTTTGAGATCAAATAGAGGTGGTGAGTTTACATCAGATTTATTTAATTCATAATATGAAGAGCACGTAATATTAAGATAGACATCTGCACCTAGGACACCAAAACAAAATAGAATTATAGAGTGAAGAAACATAACTATATTGGATGTTGCAAGAACTATGCTGCTGGAAGGAAAAGTATCACATATTCATTGGAGAGAAGATATTGGCACTACTATGTACACCTTGAACAAAATTTAGATAAGAGAAGGTATAAGTAAATCTCCCTATCAATTATGGTTTGATCATACACCTACTATGAAATATTTTAGAATATTTGGAAATAAATGATATATCAAGAGAGATGATGAGATAGGTAAGTTTCATGCTAGAAGTGATGAAGGAATTTTTCTTGGTTATTCCACTAAAATTAAAGCATATAAATGTTACAATATAAGATTCAGGAACTTGATTGAAAGCACCAATGTGAGGATAGATGAAAAGTTTCAGATTTAGGATAGAGTGTATGATTGTGGTCATATTATAGAGATGAAAGAGGTTGCCACTAAACCTGAAGAACCTTTGATGATTGAAGATGTAAATGACGATGAACTGACTGAGGTTACTGAGACTCCAAAGTCTCTGAGGTATGTAAATAAGAACCATCCTAAAGATCAAATAATTGGTGATTTAAGTAAAGGCATGATGACTAGATCTAAAGTTTGAGATGAATTCCATTTGATTTCTCAAGTTGAGCCAAAAATTACTGATGAAGCATGTAGAGATGAATCTTGGACTAAAGCTATGGAAGAAGAACTAGATTAGATAAAGAAAAACAATACTTGGGAATTAGTTCCAAGAGCTAAGAACAAAAATGTGATTGGTACTAAATGGGTTTTCAGAAACAAAATAGATGACGAAGGAACAATGGTAAGAAATAAGGATAGACTAGTATGTAAAGGCTACTCACGACAAGAAGGCATGGACTATGAAGAAAAATTTGATCATGTTGCTAGATTGGAAGCTATGATATTATTTCTTTATTATGCTGCACATAAGGACTTTAAAGTTTATCAGATGGATGTGAAGTCAACATTCTTAAATGGTGATCTAGAAGAAGAAGTTTACATTGAGCAACCTGATGGTTTTCCTTTGAAATATGATGAAGACATGGTTTGTAAGTTGAAGAAAGAATTGTATGGACTGAAACAAGCACCTAGGGCATGGTATTCAGGGCTAGACAAGTACTTACTTCATCTTGGTTTCACGAAAGGTAATGCAGAAAGTAACTTATACTTAAGAACTGATGAAGATGGAATCTTGATTATAGAAGTTTTTGTTGATGATATCATTTTTGGAGGAAATGATAAGATGAGTAAGAAGTTCTCTAAAGAAATGGAAAATAAACTATGTTACCCGGGGACGCATTTTCGGCAAAAATTGAGCCGTCCCCATTTTCGAAACGTCCCGAAAACTCAGAAACTTTGGGAAACCTTCCCCTTGGCTGTCCCATAAAATTAATGTTTCAGCTTTGAAAATTGTTTGATTTGCACTCTCATGTG
The DNA here is from genome assembly GCA_018584345.1 of Thuja plicata. Lineage (NCBI taxonomy): Eukaryota > Viridiplantae > Streptophyta > Pinopsida > Cupressales > Cupressaceae > Thuja > Thuja plicata. Next base: position 1,259,429 of record MU224912.1, on the reverse strand, counting down.
AACTCTAAAGTTCAATTTTTTAACACAAACATTATATGTTAAGGTTCTATAATCTATATAAGCATGTGTTATCCATGTTTTTATATGAATATTTCAAATTTTCCTATATATTTGAAATTTTCCCTATTTTTTATATAGTTGTTCCCACTGCCATCCCCTGCGTCCCCTACTTTGAGAAAAAAAAATCCATCTCAGAAACCCGTTTCCCCGTCCCCACGTCCCCCCGTCCCGGAAACTTGGGGTAACATAGAAAATAAATTTGAGATGTCAATGATTGGTGAAATGAAATTTTTTCTTGGTTTGCAAATTAATCAGAGTAAGAGAGGAATTTTTATATCTCAAATGAAGTATCTAAATGAAATGTTGAAATTTTTTGGAATGGAAGATTGTAAACCTATTGGAACACCTATGGTGATTATCCACACAAATTGACTAGTAATGATGAAACTCAAAGTTTTGTTCAGACAAAATATAGATCTATGATTGGTGGTCTACAATATCTAACTCACACTAGACCAAATATTACCAATGCAGTTGGAATTGTAGCTAGATATTAGGCAGATCCTAAAGAGACACACTTTGTTGTTGTGAAAAGAATTTTCAGATATTTGAAAGGAAAAATAGAATATGGATTGTGGTATAAAAATTTAGATGATTTTACTTTGTAGGCTTATACTGATGTTGATTCAGCAGGTGATGTGGATGATAGAAATAGTACAAGTGGTGGTGCATTTTTCCTTGGGAAAAGGCTAGTTTCTTGGTTGAGAAAGAAGCAGAACTGTATTGCTCAATCTACTACTAAATTAGAGTATGTTGATGCTACAATAAACTATACACAAGTTGTTTCGATGAAAAAAATGTTGAAGGAAATTGGAATAATTTTTGAAGAACCAGTGGTTATCCATTGTGATAACACCAACATAGTGAATATGTCAAAGAATCTAGTAATGCATTCAAAGACTAAGCACATTTCTATTAAGTATCATTTTTTAGGAGAGAAGGTAGTAGAGAAAGAGATTAAATTGGAATACATTAGCACAAAGGAATAGATAGAAGATATATTTACAAAAACTTTGCCAAAATATGCTTTTGAATATCTCAAAAGTATGCTTGGGGTGATGGACCCTCCTTGTGGTAATTAATTAATGCAGATATGCATCATTTTCTGAACTTGATGTATGGATCTACTTCTCAGGGGGAGTGATTGAAGGAACAATAGAGCACACTTGGGTGATTTTGCACCTAGTTGATTGAATATGAAGATTTGAAAAAGCTACACCTTACATAAGACTATAGATAAGTTATGGCACCCTTTTCCATTTCTACCAAAGGGGGAAAGAGTCTATATGAAAATCCCTACTATTTTGGGGAGATTTGTATTGAGGATATTGATAAGATTGTATTGAGATAGTACTTTTTGGGTTGATGGATTTTCCCATATGTTTGGAAATCAATGCCAAAGGGGGAGATTATTGGATGATATCAATTTTTGGTACTGATCATGTTGTTGATATTCATGTTTTGTCACTAATGTCAACATATGTTTTTGTGGAGAGAACAAACTAGTTACTTGACTGGAAGAAGTGTACAAACACTGTACTGATGTTTCAAAATGATCAAAAATAGGAATATGAAGAAGAATGTGTATTGAACTTATTCCTAAGGTTTCTTGTCTTTATGTTGCATATTATGGATGTTAAAATTGTTTTGGTGAAGAATAGTTTCTAGACTATAATAGTGATGCTTGAAAGAGCAGGTCTCTGTGTTTCATTTATATCTTACTGGTGAAGATATTTCAGATGAATTGAGCTTATTTATGGACAACCGATATATATTGGAATATTGGGTTGAGTCTGATTGTCGTGTGATTACTGGTGATGTCAGTTGTGGCATATATTTTGAAGAAGACCTATTTGGTGGCCGACTTTAGACGTGTAGCATGTAAAATAAATTGTGAGAGTGGATTGTGGATATGGGAGTATATGTGATGGATTGTAATTGATGTTTTCTTGTTATAGGTACCGTGTGTATATTAGCAAGGGGTTATATAATTATTTGTATATTGGAAAGCCTTAATTGGCCGACCTAATTAATTAGCTATGTATTGGGAAAGCTTAATTGGCCGACGTGATGAATTAATTTAAAGGGGTATATATGAGAGATATTTTCTTTTGGAAAGATGTGGTAGAGATTAAAAAAGAAGAGAATAGTGGAACCTATGAGGATTTTTGGCTACTAGATGTAGAGCAGAGTTTATGATTGTTATACTTCATTGGAACTGACCAAGCAAAGATAGTTTCTATCAGATAGTTGATTGGATTGTATATTCTCTATATACACTTGTTCAGATTGTGAATCCTTGAGGGTGGATTTAACCTTCTTTGGGAAGTGTGCATTGGCAGTGACACTACTACTTTTCTTGACTCCTAACAGGGTATGTCTCCTAGCAAGGACTGTGTACTATATTGTTATAATAAGATCCTAACATAGCTAAATGTTTTAATAGGAATACTATGCTCTTAGTACATTATTTGTGGGTGCTAATTCCCATTGGGTTTTTACCTTTAACAGGGTTTCCTCGACAACAAGTATTGTGTTATTGTGTTAGCATTTATAGTGTTATAGTTTATATTGCAGTTTTGGTTTACAAAGTTTAAATTTTAATAATCTATATCTCAACTAATTAACCCCCCCTCTCAGTTGTATTTTTGAATTTTATTCTTAACAAGGCTATGATGGGCCATGCATCCCTTGAGGCTCCATTAGTATCAAGGTTGGTGAATTCCCTACCACACAATAATATAGTAATAGTTTAATTTTTCATTCATGGACTTGAACATGAGATTTTAGGAATCAAGTGTCCACACAATATGGACTAATATTTGGTATATTTATGGAAATCTACATATTTATCCTTTCCTACATGATCAACCATCCACTTGACTCATTCCACTTGATGATGTAACGATGTTGGAAATTTTTCCTTTATATTGGATGATTTTGAATATAATGTACAAATTGAGTGGATCACTGATCTATAGACTTCTCTTATTGAGATCACATATTCATCTCTTTTAAGTGATTCATTGAGAACTTTTAATGAATTATTGTAATAGGTATCATGGTGTCTTCCTATATTGGACTCCTATCTATCTAATATTGCTTCAATATTTGTGGAGTATCACATTTCAAATTTGGAACACCAATTTGTGTGCTTATCTCTCATAAATTTGATGAAATTCATGGCACAAATGTTGTCACTTCATCTTTTTCATTAAAGTTAGTTTAGAATTAGTTTTCATTTGTTCATTAATCTTTACCATTTATTATGATTGGGAATGTGCCTAAATGGTTGTGACATCATCATCATCATCATCATCATCATCATCATCATCATCATCAAAGGACTTGGAACCACATGATTAGGTTTTTGAGACTTCTATAAAAATTAGGATTCTACTTCCTACAAGTTAATATCTTTAATGGGAAAGCATTACTACATTTATTCTTGGTGAATTTTCTTGCCAACAGGATAAATGTATTTTGTAGAAATCGACCTATGATTTTTCTTTAAGAAGTTACTATTTTTGTAGGAAATTGTGCATTGTTGGAGGACTCTCTCTCTCTCTCTCTCTCTCTCTCTCTCTCTCTCTCTCTC
>MU224912.1:1243431-1253682 GCA_018584345.1 Thuja plicata | reverse complement strand
CTCTCTCTCTCTCTCTCTCTCTCTCTCTCTCTCTCTCTCTCTCATGGTGGGATCACTAAAAATAATATCATTATAAATATATGATCCGTGGGGGCACCATTGACTCCTCAATACATCATCCTCTTTTGTACATTCTCTCTCTTTGTAAGTGGATTTTTGTCCCAATGGGTTATATGCATTTTTTATTTTTGATAGATTTGTATTTTACATGTGTACCTAAGTTACCTTCTATCATAAAACCATATTATTCTTGTATCATTGCATGATAATCATTTTCCCAAGTTACCCTTAATAGGGGCGTTGGTGAGAATAAGGACTTGTAATTTGCTAGTTCCTAGCATGGAGATATTTTTCATTACTATTGTTTAATTTGATCCTAGGTGTCATTCTAGAAGTCTTTCTTGTCTTGATACAATATATTATATCTTATCTTTCTAATTTTTATCTAATTTTGGTGGCCTATACATTTAATGTTCCTGTCATGTTAGTTAATTAGACTACATCACACATTTTATTAATAAAAGAGACATCTTCTTGTACATTTCTTATTTACCCAACATTTATTATATCAATCTTACATAATAAAGTAATTTATTCATGTGTTGTCTCTCTTGAGGAAGTTTTTTTTTTGTTTGGCAATTGATCCTCGAGTATTTAAGAGTCCTCGTTGACTAGTACACCCTTTTGAGATTAATTGATGATGAAAATTATAATTTTTACATATAGGTTAAAAATCAATGAGGTAGTTGCATTATCCCTTTCAAAGAAGATGCAAAGAAAAATTATAAATTAATCTAGTAGTCTTCAATAATTTGTTGGAGATGAACAGTAAAAGATGTAACATGGAGAATAAAATATATTTGCATATTGGGTACACACAAAGGTGTTCATAATTTTATTATTAAAATAAAATGAATGTTTATCCTATTCCCCATATTGATTTATTGTCTTCAATATTTTTGAAAACCGCTTTGTAAAAATATAGCTAAGAGTGGGCACTAGAATTTTCATAGTAGACTTTTTTTATTGTATAATATTTATAATTTTGTTTTGTGATTTTGAAGAGTGAACATATCTTTAAAAATATATCACAAGGTTGGTGCATTACATAATTTGGGCAAAAAACAAATTTCTAAATAATTGATAAATGCCTTTTTATTATTAAGAAAATAAAATGTTACAGTATCCTCCATTCAAAGTGGGTAATAGAGAAAATAATGGAGGCAAGAAAAAACTTTGGTATCACCCGAGACTTTCATCCAACAAACTAATTTCAAAGTATATAATGAGGCATACCTCATTATACATCTGAGAAACATGGCATTTCCCTTTTACACGAATTTACAAGAGACATTATCCTTTTACGTAGCATTTTATGAGTTTTAGAAGAGGATACAAGTATAGATACAAATATTATCTTTTTCCAATCCACATGTCTGATTTAGCGCTTGATAACTAAGATGTTGGGAAAAAATAATATTTCTTTATTTGATATATCCTAAAATGCACAATAATGAAGTTGGATAAAAATAATGAAAGTAGCATATTTATTTTAAGATGTAAACAAAGAAAAAAGAAACAACCCCATACTTTTTCTTTGAAACTTTGATAAGTGGACTAAAAGTTACAAACTTGATACATGTATATTTAAAAATATTGAAATATTAGTAAAATAAAATACAAATACTTATGTTTATTTATTCTAAATAGTAAAAAAAATGAGAAAAAACTAAGAAGAAATCTTATATTTTTATACTCATTTTGTCAAATTATAATTCTTTTTTTTTTTTAAAAAGGAGGTAAAATTTTATTCAAGAAAGGTCCAAAAGTATGAAGAAAAAGGCAATAAGCCCAACCAAGACATCAACTAGCAAGCAAAAAGTTCAAAAATGAACATTTCAAGACTTCAGTACATGTTCTTGTCCTCCCAAATTAATTTCTCCAAAACCTCAACGTGATTTGGTGGTAACCCACTCTCAGTTCAAAACATCCCATCACTCCAAGCCCACTCAAGATAACTTCAGCAGATAATCAACCACTATATTCCACTCCCTAAGAATACGGAAAAAGGAAACATAATCCAAGGAGTTACATAGGCTCAAGATCTTCTTAGCCACTTAAAATACCTACCAACTAACATCATCTATCCTTTTTGGATTCAACATATCAGCCACAATATGAAAATTATACTCACAAATGATATTCTTCTAACTGAGAGAATATCTTTTCTCAATCATAAACATGATAACAAGAGCCTCCATCAAATTGTTAAAACTCTTCCCTCTATAAATTGAGAAGAAGAAATTAACATAACCATCACTACCTCTACCAACACCACCGATTCAAACATACCCTAGACTCTCTCTAGAAGAGTCATTTGTTTTAATCTTCAAGACTCTAGTAGGAGGCAAGAGCCATCTCCATTATTGAAGGATTTTTTGTTTCATTTATCTAGATATTTTATCAGAAGTGATACCCAAACTTCTAACCCTTAAATTCAAATTCCTTATAATATTTAAATATCAAGGATCCACTATCTTGGTAAGGTTACACTTAGAAGAGATAGTCTCTTAAAGCCTTCTCGCAATCTTGTACCATAACTATAGTCCAACCTTGTCAAACATCGAGATCAAAGAAAATATAAGAAAAAAATGCAAGATGACTCCTAATGACCGCCAATACCAAACACACAAGAAGATAAAAAAACTAAAAAATGAGGCCATATCCCCGTGTATCTACATGCTACCCATTCCAAAGCACCAAACACCCCCAAGACTAGCTATAACCAGATCCTCAACAATATTACCGATATAAATAACTAGAAGAAATATTGTGCCATGACTAGTGATTGCCTAGATTGTGTAGGCTAGCACCACTCTCAGAGACCTTCTTTTCTCCACTTCTTTTTCTCACCATCAAATTATAATTCTAAATTAGTAAATGTAATGGCATTTAAGATGAAAAATACTCTTAAAATTTAAAAAAATGTCAAATAGGTACAATTATATAGAAGACCAAAGCCTTCGGATCATTATCTAAACCTTGTCCCAAGGAAAATGTAGGCATGCCATTAAATAGATTATTATTTTCAACACATAATGATAGTTTTTATATGTTTGAAAAAATATGATCAACGTTTGTCGAATATAAACCATGAGCATGTCCTAAATTCAATATTATTCTTATACTATATTTATTATTATCTCTATTGTATTTTAATTAGATTATAGATTAATGATGATATGTGTTATAATGTTAAATCCATCTTCAAAGAAAGCTACTACTCTTTATAGAATGTTATTTATTATGAACATTTGAGATGTGCAAATGTTTATATTCTTAAAGATGAAAAAATTCAACGTTTTTTCACAATGTTAACCATTGGATTATTTTCTTTCACTTCAATTTGAATCAACAAATAAATTTATTGTAAACTATTTTTTCTTTATTATTTTTAAATATATCTATTTTTAAACAATTGCATTAACTTTTTGTGATTACTTGTGAATAATAATGTATATTTTTTTCGTAGTTTTATGACTTGCTTTTATTTGTCTTATAACTTTCAAATATTATTTGAAGCTTGATTTTACTTAAATTTTAGTGTAACATTGGTACCCATCCTTTAAGGTATATAATATTTATTTTTTATTAAAATTTACTCACATGACAGTGTCTAATAGAAACATTCCATTACTAAAATTCTTATGGAAATGCAGCTGATTTTGTGGTGAATATTTGAGCCAAACTTTCACATTTTATCACAGCCATTTCCTCCCAATCAAAAACCATTAGATATAGTGGTGTTCCAAGATTATTTTCATATTTTGAGCATTGGAATGCTACCAAAAACTATAAAGAACTTAGGAAAATGTACTAAATATAAAATTTCTATAGAAAAAATAAAAGCTAATATAATAAAATACACATAAATATGTTACATTTAGAGTAAAGATAAGATTATTTTTTATATTATGATAGTCAATTTGACAAATATTATTTTTAAATGAATAAATTTGATTATGTTTAAGTAAAAAAAATACTATTAAAAATATAAAATAAAAACATGTTAGATGACAAAATTTTAGAACTCTAATGCTTTAGGTCAATATCCAATGCTATTCCAAAGTAAAAAGAGGAAAGTCACTTTTTTATTATTATTTAAAAAATGTGATCGTGTTTCGTAGAACATAAAACCATAATTATAAATTTGATTCATATTATACTTGTATTCTATTTTAAAATAATGATTATTGTAGGTGTACTTAAAAATTAGATATAAAATTTATTATGACACTCATCATAAGTTTTAGTAGTATTCAATTAACATTTTGACTCTCTATGACAACGTATTTATTACAGAGATAAATGTTGGCGTAACTCTATTATTACATTGCCTAATAGTTAGTTGGCACAATTGACAACTATTTTGACAAATATTTTGCATGTGTTTAGCACCCTTTAAAATGTAAAAATTTATTGTTTATTGTGAATGATTATTGAAGTTATGTTTCCTAGTTCGTACATTCACTTACATTTGGTATTAGAGCGATGAGGACCCAACGTAGTATTTTTTATGACGTCCAGAAAGAAAAAAAGGTATTTATGAATGTTGATGTATTTATCTAATTTATTTATACTTGGGTTTTACGCTTAATTAACAATCCATATATATATAAGTTGTTATCATTTAAGAGTTGTACTAGATTGGTGTCAATTTTATTTCGCCACCACTCATTTAATTGTCAACTTTGGAGTCTCATTTTGCTATTGTGTTTCATTTCATCTGTTATTGTGCTTCTTATTATCTATGTTGATCCTCACTTTCCAAATGGTATCAGAGCCGATCTGAGATATTTGGAAGACTTCATAAGGAGTGCAGTCATGGTGGCCATCATACCCCATGCATCATTTTGTTCTGATAACGTTGGCCTGTGCGTTGTGTTTGGGGTAGGCATCTGTCTCCTGCGAGGTCGTGGCAACCTGCAGCGGGTGAGGCGACGTCTTGATTCAGCGGCTATCACCAGGCCGCGACGACCTCCATCCATCAGCGACCGACAGTGTTTTGCAACCGACACTCGGCAGGCCGTAGTTTGGTAAAACGCCGACATGCAATCATCAACGCCAGCGAAGTCAGCTTAAATCCGTTAGCGCGTGCGAATCCTATGAGGGATGACGACATGGGTAACTACGGCGAGCGATGTGCATTGGGTTTTAAACTCCGCCCCCATTTGTGTTCAAACGCGGCCCTTGTTCCTGTTCGCATGTGGTCTTGAGCAGTCCGACCCTGTGATTCGTGATTTGCTCATTTATTCGCATAAAGTCTTGCGCGACCCGTTCTGCGGATTGGGTCCTGCACGACCTTGTACGGTTAGCGACGCCCATCAAATTTGGGCCTATTGGAGGTTGAGGCCAGGTTTTTTTAAAAAAGTTTTTTTTTTTAAATTCATGAAAATATAGTAAGTTTTGGCAATTTTTTGTGGTTTTCGACTATAAAATATATACATTATGAAGAACAGATGTTGGAAATTTCACGAAAATCTGTGGTGTTTTTTGATTTTTAAAATTTGGTCAATGGTGAATTCTATCTGGAGCTTAGCCGCGTCCGTGAAATTTGGAGTACCAAAATTCAGTACTATTCATTTTCTAAATGTTCGAAACAAGGTATATTTTTGTGATGATATAAGAAATTGAGGGGGTGGTGATGTCATGGGAGTGGTGCCTTTTTAAAAAAAATTCAGCATTAAATTTTTTTGGTGGAGGATAAATTTTGTAAGACGAAAAAAATATTTTGCTCATAACTTTTGCTCGCGAACTCGAAATTCAGTTCTATTATTTTTAGAAAAGTGCATGTTTTTTCATAACGGATCCAATGGACACACTAACGCACTATCATTATAAAGTGTCATTTCAGTATTTTTTTTGTGGGTTTGATTACAAAGCACTCCTTCTATAATGTGCCAAAATAAGGGGGGAAAGATAATCAAGGGGATGTTGTGTCTTTTCTATTTTCACACTTCCTCATGAAGTGCTCTTCATTCTTCATTTCTGCATTCTACAAAGCAACTATCTAAGTCTAGTAGCGTGGATCCTAATGTGACTATACAACTCCTAATTTCTTTTCAATTATCATGATTGGAACTTTAAAGTATTTTGTGTACTAAAGAATAAAGCCTTACATACTGTAACAACGGAAATAGAAAAAAGAACCTAATACAACTAAGGACAAGGAAAAGTATTTCAATAAGTATGACCAAGCATTTGATTTTCTATGTTTGAACTTATCTCCCGAATTAGTATTTCATATTGAGAACTTGAAAATAGCCAATGAAGTTTGGAAAGCTCTAAACAAACTATTTGGGACAGTTGATGAACTTAGAAGTCATGAGTTAAAAAATCAACTCCTAGGTCTTAGTCCTTCTAGTTTTTCAACTTTAGAGAACTTCTTCACTAAATTTAAATCTTTGAAGTTGCAATTAAAAGATTGTAGAATTGTCAAGAAAGAGGATCAATTAATTATTTCTATACTTTCAAAAATAGGTTATGATTTTTTTGTGTTTGTCTCTAATTTCTATTCCACTAAAAGATCCCTTGGTGCCTCATGGTTTATGCCCGTACTTGTTTACTTTATTGTTGATCTTACAAGGGAACAAGAAAAATTATTTCAAATACGTACTTTTAAATCTACTAAGGCACAAGCTCTAATTCTAGGAAATGAAAAGAAAAAAAAATATGCTAAAGGAGAGAAAAAAAATAGTAAAAAGGACAAAGGGAAGAAATAAGACAAAATTGATTACTCAAAAAGGATAACTCATCTAAACAAAGTAAATCAATTACTGAGAGATTTAAATGTTCTTTTTTGTAACAAAACTAGTCATGAAGAACATCAATGCATGAAAAAATAGATTGAGCGCCTCACTTTTCTACTCAAAAGGATTAATATTGAAGTGACTAATTCAGTCAAAGCATCCTCTTCAAATCGGGAGATTACTAAGGACAAAGAGAAATTGAAAGGCATGGTCTTATTTTCTCAAGAAATTATAGATTCTGGTGCTACACACCTTATGGGGCTCTCAACTTGATGTGGACTATTTAGGTCCTGATTCATGTCATAATTTAGATGATTCAACAGATGGCAGTCATATTCAAGCATATTTTTAGGAAGGGTCGCATTCTCTTCTTGGTGTGTGTTCTACATCAGCAACATCATCATCTTTTGGGGGAGTCTTATAGGCTTCTTCACTTATTATCTCTTTTTTGGAGGATAGTTTTTTTCCAAATGGGTTTTCCATGTTTCTAGTTTTATGAGAGATTTCATTGTGCATGAGTACCTTATCAAGCTTATAGTTGGGACTCTCTTTTTTTTTATCTTGTCCTCCTAATTTATGCTTAGGGAGGGGATGTTGGTATAATTATTCAATTTATTGACACTTGGATTTTAAGCTTAATTAGCCATCTATATTCATATGACACTTGTCTACACAAGTCATCATTTTTAGGAGTTGTATTGGAGAGGTGTCGATTCATTTCAACACCTTAGCTTAAATTCATGGGAGGAAATTTGTTACCACTCATTGAGTGTTGGAATTAACTTTTGATTCGACCCAATGACTCACATCTATATTTGCAATTCTCATTTTCATTATTGAACGGCTGACTTTGGGCTCTCATTTTGCTATTGTGTGTCATTTAATGTGTTATTATGCTTCTTGTTATCTCTGTTGATCCTAGGTTTCTACAAACAAAACTCTAATTCTCTAAGAAATCATTTTTGAAAGTGCCTTTGAACTAAAAAGTAACATATCAAATTAAAAAAACTCTTATGAAATTCTTTCTTATCATTATTGAGCCTCACTATCAAGGTTTATCATATTCCTTATTCAGAGTAACTCGGCAACAATCAAATAAAGTTTATAGTTGTAAACATTAATTGAGGTTGTTGTTGATGTTATGACTACCAAATGCTTTTTTCAATTGTGAATTTAAAAGATTATTAAGGAGCATGACAATGTAGGTGCCACAGTATCTAAGCCATTTGTATGCTCTTTCTGTGGATTTAGTCAATACTTTATAAGGATAAATTATTGGAGTTGGTAAGTTAATGTGCTTCTTCTTGTTATTATTGAAATCTGAACCTATATGTTTGTAATGCCACTCACAAAGAAGAATTCAAAAATTCTTGTCTCCCCTTGTCTAGTATTAGATTTATTATTGAAGGATAGAAGAGTGTTCGGTGAAAATATGGATAATTTAGTGATGGATACCACTCTTAGTCATTTGATTCTATTTGATGCTAATAGCTCAAATAAATATATCAGAATTATAATCAATTACAATGGTGATTCATATGGTGTTGTTGTTGCTACATTTAATGCACTTTTTTACTATTCAAAAGGCAATCCTTTGTGGGATACTATGTTTGGGAATACTCTAAATCATATTAAGTATTTTTATTTTTCTAAGTCCTACCTGACCACTGTTGATGTTTTGTAGCTTCTATTGGATAAATCCTATGAGACTCTTGAAAATATTTGTATTTTATTATGTGAGATATAATATATATAGATATGTATCTAAAATAGTATTAGGAGAAATTAATATAATAATGAGAGAGAGAGAGAGAGAGAGAGAGAGAGAGAGAGAGAGAGAGAGAGAGAGAGAGAGAGAGAGAGAGAGAGAGAGTCTAATCAATCATCATTATATTAATCACATAATAATAAATAGACATGTCCCATGAAAAGACATGTCTCTCCTTGCCTTATCCTCAATATAAATACTAGAGAGATCACGAAAGTTGGAAAAAAAATGTAAAATATAGAGTGCTATTACATTTGCAGTGATTCCAAACTTTAACATGGTATCAGAGTCAGGTTGTAAATGGAAGAGAGTAGTTTGTTTATGGTGAATGTGCAACTATCTGAGAAAATATAGTCTCAGTAAGGGAACCATATATCACAAATACACTGTTGGATATTGCTGCATTTTGGATTTGTCGGTGATAAATAAATTACGAAGAATCTCATTGGAGCCATTGGAGAGAAAATGTCAGGTTCAAAAGTTATGACCAACTCTGTATGAGTCTATGTGAAATCCAGTGAGTGAAATTGTGTTGCAGACTTTTGTCCACACCAAGTGCAAAGAATAAGGTCAACTGAATTGTAGCAAAGTGTTAAGAAGCCAAAGGAGCGCTGTAAGATTTTTGTAGGGGTTGGTAGAGATTTTGGGCCCTAAGTCAAGGGTAGTTTGTTTAAAGTTTTAGAGATATGAGTGGATTGTCAAAGTTATAGACAATGAGAGTTAAAGTACTATTAATATGAGGGAACGCCAAGTCAATAGGGTGTTAGGAGGAAAGATAGGTGCGGGCAAGGGTCTTTAGAAAACTCAATCTTTATAGACATTTACTGATTTGTTGCATATGGTCCCTCATTGGACCAACTTGTATCAAGGATGTTGATGCACAGATAAGTATTTATCATCCTTGAATACTACTTTATCTACTTATTGTAGTCTCTCTCTTATTTCTATTTCTATACATACTATAAGAGCTATTTGCCTTGATCTTTTCCAGAGATGCTCTTGCAGAAGAAACAAGATTAATATAGCAAGAAACTATGATCCATTTACCAAATTCAACCCTAGCATGTGATTTCTATGTGAATTAAACAAGAAACTATAAGCATGAAAAATAGCTATGAAATTCTAAAACAATTCTAACATGATAACAATGCAAATTGAGAGATGAAAAATAAAGAGGAGAAGGCCTCTATTTATAGAATTTTGGAGGAGAAGAAGAGGGCTTGGATGATGTGGCATCTATGTGGCATCCACATAAGAGCCACATAAGGGACACATAGGCTTGAGGGGATGGCCAATTTTGCGTCAAATATAGCATTTAATATTTAGTGGCTCAAGAATTCCAAGTGGGAGACAAAGTTGTAAGAGAAATTTAAGAGGAATGGGTGACCTTTTTGGAGAGAATTTCCCCATGTGGGTGAGCATTTCATTAGCCTTAAAAAGGTTAGGAATCACCATTTAAGTATGATTAAAGGACAGTTAGGTAGGGAAGCATGCTTAGGAAGTGAGGTGATGGGAGTAGAGTAGGAATATGGTAGGCTTAGGGTAGGTCTCTAGGTTGGATTAATAGGTTCCTAGCTAGGGTTTTAGATTGTAATTCAAATTAGATTTGAATAAATCATAGTTTAGAAGAATTAGAAATATGGAGGGATTTTAATAAATATAAATTTATTAAAA
>MU224912.1:1225457-1243381 GCA_018584345.1 Thuja plicata | reverse complement strand
GTTCCTAGCTAGGGTTTTAGATTGTAATTCAAATTAGATTTGAATAAATCATAGTTTAGAAGAATTAGAAATATGGAGGGATTTTAATAAATATAAATTTATTAAAAAGGGGATTTTGTGAGGTAAAATGTATTTACATAAAATACATTGGAATAATATTTGATCATTGATAAATACCAACTACGAAACCATTTAATTAATTTAAATAGTTAGAAGAGAAAGGGAAATTAATATTAATAATAATAATATTATTTTTTTGGATGTCTACACAAATAACTTCGTTGTTTCTAGTCCTGTCTCTTTTTGGAGTGATTCAATGTTTAATCTTTAAATCTAGCTTGTAAGGGGTTTCGGGTCCCCATTCAAAACCTGTTTTTCCTGCTATCAAAAACTTCGTTGTTCTTTTATTTAAATTTATATTTTTGTCATACAATTTGATTAATCTAATGCAATTAGTTAAGAAAAATAGTCTATAAATTAGTTTTCTCTTATTCTTGTAGCTTGTATTCTAAACCAATCACACTTCAACATTAGATATAATTGTATTCTAAAGTGTTGTGTTTATATATATATATATATATATATATATATATATATTGGATGGCCGCCTAAAAATGTAGAGCACATATAAAACTGTTATGGCAAAAATGAGATTACAATTATGCATAACATTCGCAAAGAGATGCGCACATGTGACATCTTGTAGAAGCACAACAATTTAACTGAGAAAGGCAGAGTAGATATTCATTTTCGATTCCTTTAATTTATAAGACCCAGCAGACCAGTATAATGATCCACCTTTGAACCAAAAACATAAAATTATAAGCAGTAATATGTTTTAAAATCGCTCACCTCAGAAACAACCAGTACATTGAGTGAGTGGCCTTTTATATACAACATACACAGTTAGAAGATGTAAACATAATAGTAAGCATATGAAATTTTCCATCTTTATTCAGCATCATCATGGAAAAGCTTATACAGTTGATTCTTTGGAATCAACATTTTAGTTTAAATGGCACATCAGCTTTGATTTATTTAGATGTTTCATGTGAAATCACATTAATCAATACATATCACTGTGATTTCAGATAATAGGCCTAAACAAAGCAAAACTTAAAATGTCATTTAAACTTGCACTATTGATCATCTACATAGAGAACCTTACCTGCAACTTATCAACTGTTTATAGAACACACTACAATATGCATCGAAACATAAATAATAGAGCAACAAAAAATATGGTAGCCTGTATATCTATTTATTGCGGATAATACGACATCTATATAAAGTGAGTAGTAGTACGTGGGCTAAGGATGCTGCTTTCTAATTCGCGGGTGGAGGAAAAGGAATGAAGGGAAAACGGAATGGAGATGGAAAGGAGGGAAAAGGGCGAGGAGTCGCCGGAGTGCGTGGCATGCTGAGAAAAGGAGGACGAGACGGGGCTTGCAACAGATGGTGGTTGTTCTGTATATCTCTGGCCAACACACAGCCGCTGAACTCCATCACCAACAAAACAGTAGCCAACACCAGACAAGCCCGGCGAGAAAACATTTTGACTGCAACTGAAAAATATTAGAGAGTTGTCAAAGCCAGACTGTTTTGCTTTGGAGAAAATGTATGCGAGGTGGGTCTCATTTATAATATCCTAGAATGTGGAAACCTTTGATTTCTACCAACTGATTTGCACGAATGAATGGAAAGGCGGTCGGCTCTTAAGATAAATATGTCCGGATTTCTAATGGAATATAAATGTATAGTTGGCCTCATACGATGCAAATTTTGTGATTTTTCCAAATACAGCTTCGAGAGCCCTGGAACATGAAATAATCCTTGTCATTAAACTTGAAGTACTTATGTGTAATGTGGTTGAGAGAGGTGAGGTCGTTGGCTCTGACTCAAGTGTTGATCACATAAGAGGTGCAATTAGATGTGCTCAGAGAGGCCTTTAACACCGTGTGATAGTAATTATGTGTTATTCAATCCAACGAAGCTGACTTTGACTTGCTACCTATTTTTCTTTCAGCTATATAAAGAGCAAGATCTCGACTTCTACCTATTTTCTTTTCAGCTATTTCTCCTTGTAGCTTTAATTCTAGGAATTTAAATATGAAAAATATGTTTTCGACTTGTTTTTATATCAAGAATTGTAAGTGAAGTATTTTGAGTATTGAAATATAAAGTATATGATTTTGACTTTTTCCTATATCAAGAATTGTAAGTGAAGTGTTTAGAGTATTTAGATTTGAACGAGAGACCATTACTTCACAGAAAAAATGTTTCAATCCATTTGTCTTACCACATGCATATATTTGAAGATAAAAATGACACAATATTCTACAAGAAGGTTGTCTGATAGAGATGTACATCTATAAAGTTTAGTTGGACAAAGTCCAAAAAAAAAGACTAAGTCCAACCAAAACCTAAAAACATACTATGCATCTAAAATGAGGGGTATTTATCATCTAATCTATCATCCACATAGGTAATGCTAACATCACCAATTGGCTCCTAGCTAGTGAGAGTGTCTTCTTCTACTTCGAGAGAGTTACCCATGAGCTACTAAGTAAGGGTGGAGGAGAAACCATAGCCAGCCAAAGGAAATTACACAAGTCAGGGAACCAAACCCACCTCATCTCCCATAGAAAGAGGAAGAGGCAATCTAATTGATGCAAGAGCATCATAGGGTAGTCGGCAATCGTGTATCACCAAAATATGTTAGAGTTTGGTTTTGGCTTTCAGTAGCAAGATTGGTTGGAGACCTAAGATTCTCGGTCATTTGGTGGTAGTTTTTGGTTGGAAGGTGTGTTGCTTCACCGATGGACTTGGTGACTGGGCTCAGTGGCACTTTTCTCGCTGGTCTTTGTGGTGCACTACTTGGTGGTGCTCTGCTCGGTGGTGTTTGGTCCACTGGTGTCTCTAACCGAGTGGCTTGGATTTCAGTGTTATAATTCACTAATAGGATTATTTGGATTGGTTGGGCTTGCCGACATGTACATTTAATTTGGGTCGCATTCCTTGTGATTTGGATAAACCGTTTGAGGTGTGAGGACCTAAATCTAGATTGGTTCTTTCTCCTAGGTGAAATTAATGACTATTGCAATGACTGATGGATAACAAGTTGGGTTTTGTGTTCTTGAAGCCGACTGTGTTTTTGGGTTATTTTATTGTAAGTCAACTTGTGGCTATGTTGTATAAAGGGGGGTATAGTTAGAGTAGAGAGGATCTAGCAAGGGAAGGAAATGAAGGCAAAAGGGAGAATTTGCAGAAGAAGGAAACATAGCTTGAAGAGCTAGTAGCTAATTGTTGGCTTAGGAGACAAGAAGATTGGTTGGTGGCTTGAGAGCTCAAGTTCAGATCTATCTTGTTTTTCCTACTAGATTGTTCTGTGTCATAGATCTAGGCTAGTGTGGAAGGCGTCAATCTTGTGAGATATGTTGTGTTTGCTAATGTAATTGGCCATAACCAAGAAGGCCTTACTACTCAGCATGTTGCATGTAATCAATTTTTGATAATAATATAAGTTGAATTTGGTTATATCTTGATTGTTTTGTTGTTTCTACTATGGTTGTTGTTTAGCTACAAGTCTAGACATCTCTTCTAAGATCTCTTGAACCTTGGACTGCATCTAGTGGTATCAGTGCAAAGTTGATCTGGTTGGATAAACTGATAGTTGTGGATGAACCAAAATCTTTTGAATCGAGAAGGATAAGTAGAAGTAGATTCAAAGGTCCATTTTATAACTATGGAGAAGAAAGATGTCGGTCATATGAATGTTCCCATGTAGACAAGAAGGTCGGGAATCACTAGAATGTTGTGGTTAATGAAGATGTACTGAATGAACCCAAGGTGGAGGGATAAAACTTACTAATTAAAGAGCATTGCTTGGTTATAAGGTGGTGGAACCTTGTCACAGGAAGAATTTGTTGTCAGATGCAGGAAAGGATTCAAAGAAGAAGAGCCGAGGCAAGAGTGTATCGGTTGAGGACTTAGAGGACATGTATATCCAGATCTAGTTTGGTATCTATGCGTTGAATCCCAAAATATGTTTGTTGAGCTGGTA
This sequence comes from Thuja plicata, assembly GCA_018584345.1. Lineage (NCBI taxonomy): Eukaryota > Viridiplantae > Streptophyta > Pinopsida > Cupressales > Cupressaceae > Thuja > Thuja plicata. The sequence goes on along the minus strand of MU224912.1, from coordinate 1,239,318 downwards.
AGAACATCTTTTCACACTTGGGGTGTCTAATGTAGTAGCATCTTGGGGTAGTTGGATATCATGTATCATAAAAATATGTTAAAGTTTAGTTTTCTCTTTCAGTAGCAAGCTTGGTTGGAGACTTGAGATTCTCAGTCATTTGGTGATAGTTCTCGATTGGAAGGTGTGTTGCTTCACTGAAAGAGTCGGTGACTAGGTTCAATGGTGCTCTTCTCAGTGGTTTTTTTGTGCACTCATCAATGGTGCTATGCTTGGTGGTGTTCAGTTTGGTGGTGTCTCTCATCAAGTGGCTTTGCCTTCAGTGTTCTAGTTCACTAAAGGGGTTATTTGGATTGGTTGGGTTGGCTGACATGTGCATTTAATTTGGGTCACGTTCCTCATGATTTGGATTGACCTTTGGAGGGTGGAGGACCTAAATATGGATTGGTTCTTTCTCCTAGGTGAAATTAATGATTGTTGCAGCCAACTGATGGATAACATGTTGGGTTTTTCATTCTTGAAGTCAACTATGTTTTTGGGTTTTTTTATTGTAAAGCCGACTTGTGGCTATGTTGTATAAAGGGGGTATAGTTAGAGTAGAGAGGAGGTAGTGGGGATGGCAGTGAAGGCAAGAGTGAGAAGTTGTAGAAGAAGGAAGGATAGCTTAAAGAGCTAGTATCTAAGCATTGTCTTAGGAGACAAGAAGATCGCTTGGTGGCTTGCGAGCTCAAGTTCAGATCTATCTTAGTATTCCTATCAGATTGTTCTCTGTCATAAATCTGATCTAGTGTGGAATGCATCAATGTTGTGAGATATGTTATGTTTTCTGATGTAATTGGTCGTAACCAAGAAGGCCTGACAGCTCGACATGTTGCATGTAATCATTTTTTGATAATAATATATGTTAAATTTGGTTATATCTTGACTGTATTGTTTCTTTTGTTGTGGTTTTTGTTTGGCTACAAGTCTATACATCTCTTCTAAGATCTCTCTAGCCTTGGACTGCATCACTAATTCTAACAATTATTGACTATTATTTCACCTTGAAGATTGGCTACGTACATACATATGCTTATATATTGATGAGAGGGTGACTTGGGTAAGACTCTAGCAATAGTCCATGGGGCATTCCTCTAGTTATCTAAAACATCCTAGATGTGAAAACTTAAATGCAACTTTATGAGTCTACATTTGTATTTGTATAAGAATAATAAATCCTATCATTGATTTAATATACAATGAATAGTGAGCTTGAATAGAATATCCAAAGAAAAGGGATTGATTTGTGTCTTTCCAAATGCTGAAAAGGATTTCCACTTTAAAATCATGTCAAGTTTGCATGAATTTATTCAAAAGGTAGGCTACTATTTGAAAAGAATCAGATGTCAATTAAAAGTTGCCAGTTAAAACTTCTTAAACTAATCAATGCCCAAGCCTTTTAATTTTTGGGATATAACAAAAAGCTATGGTCAAAGGGTTCCATATCTCCACAAAATAGATAATAGGGAGTGGTAAGACCCATTTTAAAATGAAGGTTACTCAAATGAAGGCATTTATATCGAATCCATGATTTTGACAAGAAGAATAATTTAGCTGTCAAAATTATGGAAAAAGAGTACTTTAATTTATGATCTCAAGTCCCAAGAAAGGAATGAAGCTACAACAATATATAATGTTGATCTGTTATAGGAATATATGGGGATGGATGCTAATAACCTTTGCAAGGTTTTTAATTACTGAAAATGGTATTTAAGTATCATTTTTATTCCAATGGCCAAGGTTTGATATTCATAACTCTCACTTTATCAAGCTTTTGCAAGGTATAATACAAATGACAAACTAAAAAGTATCTTAACCCTAGATATTCCACCTAATTTTAATTTTAAATTCAAGCCTATAAAGAACTATCATGGTATCCAAGTGAATGAAATCAAGTGGTACTTGTAAGCCTTACTTTTAAAATATTAAGGAATGTAACCAAGTAACTTTTGTTAATGGATAATCATGAGGAGAAAGAATCAATGACCATCAACCAAATTGTTGGTTTATAGAGAGGGCATCATGGAAGTCATGAACTCCCCAGTAAATGCAAAGATTGATAGATTCTCATATTTAACAAAATATTAATTATGAAGGCTCCCTATATTCTCAGAGTATTTTACATGGTATAAAAAGTGTCAAAATCAAGGCCCTTTAAAGCTAGGTAAGTAGTGAGTACTCTACAGCTAATAATCGTCCAATTAGAATTTCTAAATTTCATATCCTTCTAAGGATATAATCATCCATTTGAAACATAAGGTAATTTCTTGCCTATGGATTGAGTAAAATTTTAAACCTCAAAAATCTTGAGGCAAGCAATAAAATCATAGGCCTTGATATGGAAACCATGACTTCCATCAAAATTATCCAATAAAAAAATGTAAGGAACTTTTCAAGCTTGCAATAATAATATTTTAATGGTACCCAATAGGATGATTAATAAATACATTTGGAAGAAATTACTTTAGAATAAAACAAAGAGGCTTATTAATTTAATAACTAAGCTATCATTCACCACATGTTATCCACGCAATAATGCACCAACATATGAATTTTTTTTATGAATTTTAAAACAACTATGACCACTTCCTTAAATAGTAATATATGAATAGTTTAGCTTTTTTATTATGAAATTGAACATTATATATTTTGAATCATGTATTCATACAATATGGACTAAGATTTTGGATTTTTGTGGACATCCACATATCTCTCCATTCCTAGATGATCCTATATTGACTTAGCTCACTCTACTTAATGATGTTGATAATCCTCCATTTATCTTGAAGGAGTCTGAATGTAATCTGGAATTTTGACTATCTCAATGATCCATAGACTTCTCATGTAGCTTTACTTCTACTATTGAGATCACACAATTATCTTTTTAGTAATTGATTGAGAAATTCCAATAAAAAAGAATGAAGAGTTGCATTATTTCTTTCAAAGAAGATGCAAATTAAAAAATATAAATTAATCTAGTAGGCCCTAATAATTTGTGGGTGACCAAATATGAAATAAATAACAGGGACAATAAATATAAATGAATGTTGTCTGCACACAAATTTGTCCTATTTTTTTTAGTAAAATATAATGAAGTGTTTAGCATGTTCCCCATATTTATTTATTACATTCAATATTTTTGAAAATCACTTTTCAAAAATATAGCAAAGAGTGAGTTCCTGAATGTTTCTATTTTCCTTTTTTTGTGATCGTAAACATATCTTTAAAAATGAATCACTAGATTGGTGCATCACATAATTTGAACAAAGACAATATATATTTTTTAGTAGATGTCTCTTAAAATGTACATCAATAAGCTTGCACACAAGTAGCAAAAATGTTATATTATGTTTAATATGTAAACAAAGAAAAAGAAAAAAAAATCCCTTATAATTTTAATAAAAATTGATATGTGAATTACAAATTATAAAAAAAATTATACATGTGAATATAGGAATATAGAAATATTAGTAAAACAAAATACAAAAAACTATTTTAATATGTTCTTGTATCCTAAATAGAAAAAAACACATGAGAAAAGAGTGTGATGAAATTTAACATTTTTATAGTCATTTTGTCAAATTATAATTCTAAATTGGTAAATCTAATGACATTTAATTTGAAAAATATTATTGAATATTTAAAAAGGGCGAATGGGTAGAATTTAGAAGGTCAAACCATTAGGATCATTATCTAAACCTATTGTAAAGTAATGTGCAAGTGTGTTACAAAATGCATTTGTCTTTTCAATAGATAATAATATTTTTTCCATATATTTTAAAATTGTGGTCAAGTTTTGTAGAACATAAAAGATGATCATGTCCTATATTCAATAGTATTCTCATAATCTATTTTAAATTATGATTATTTTTACTATAGTTCAATTAGATTATAGGTTTTTGAAGATATTTATTATAATTTTTACATCATCAAAGAAAAAGTTATGGCTCTCTATGAAATCTTATTTGTTATGAAGGTAAAAGATATGTAATCAAGTTTATAATCGTAAAGAATCACTAATACAACTCTTTGTATCAATGTTAATCTTTGGATTACTTTCTTCAGCTCAATTTTAAATGAGCAAATAAATGTGTTGTAAATTATTTTTTCTTATTATTTTCAATAATTTCTGAACAATAACATATAAATTTTTCTAGTCTGTAGATTTTATTAAAGCATGATTTTACTTAAATTTTGGTGTAGCATTTTTTACCCTTATTTATACATATAAGATATTTATTTATATTCGAGTTTACTCACATGACCATGCTTAACAAAAGAATTATACTAATGACATGATTAATCAAATGAAGTTCATTTTGTAGTCGACATATGAGAAAAACTTATGTATTTCTATCAGAGCAATTTCCTCCCAATCACACGATATTAGATATAAAGGTATTCGAAAAGTGCTTTCATATATAGAGCATTGGAAGATCACCTAAACCTATAAAGAACTTAGGAAATTGTACTTAATACAAAATTCCCATAGAAAGAAAAAAGTTAGTAATATAAAAAAAAATAAAAAATTTGTTACAATTAGAATAAAGATTTAAGAAGATTTTTATATTTTGGGAGTCAATTTTGGTCAATATTAATTTAAAATGAGTTAATTTGGTCACATTTAAGCTAAATAGATACTATTAAAATAAAAATAAACATATGTGAAATGAGAACAAATTATAACTCTAGCCCTTTAGGTCAATATCCAAAGCTATATCAAAGTAGAAAGAAAAAAAAGGGTCTCAAAACATAATCAAGCTATTTAAAAAAAGATTAAGTTTTGCATAACATAAATCATAATCATGACTTTATTAGGAAGGCTTTCTCATATATCTATTCAAGCAACCCAACTCGTCATAGAATTGGGTAGGAATAATCTAATAGTAGGGTTAACCATCTCTCATAGTCCAATGCCAGATCCATAATTACCGAAACAACTTGAACTAAAGCTGAAATTTAATATGAAACTCGTCATAGTTTTTACTAGTTTTCAAATAAAATTGTGACTCTCAATGAATCTTCTTTATTATAGAGATCAAACGAGTCCTAAATTTTTTATTCTTAAATAATCATCAATACAACTCTTCATTCTAATGTTCATCTTCATATTGTTTTCTTATTTCCAATTTTAATACACAAACAAATTTGTTGTCCATTTTTTCAAAATCATATTTTTCAAACAATTATATTTATTTAATGCATCTGCTTAGAAATAATTATGTGCACGCACACATGCATGCGTGTACACACAAACACACACTTGTAACTTGTATCCGTGTCCTGTTTACATTTAGATCTTATTTATTATTATATTGAAATTAATATTATGTTTCTATTTCTACCCAACTTATAAATGCATATTATTTATCATTATTAAAATCATTCAAAATACTTTTAATATCATTTACCCACATGACCATGTCCAATAGCAACAGTCTGTTGATAACATTATTACGGAAAGGAAGTTCATCTTTGTGGTAGATATCTTAGAAAAATTTTAATGTTTCTATCAGAATCATTTCCTCTCAATCACACTGCAACATTAAATAGTGTTATTCTAAAGTTTTGTCATACAGACAGCCTTGCAAGACCACCTAAAAATGTAGAGCACTTAGGAAATTATATTGGACATAAAAGTCTTATGGCAAAAATGAGATTACAGATATGTATAACATTTGTAATAGCATGCGACATGCAACATCTAGCAAAAGGACAGCAATTATACTGATAAAGGCAAAGTTTATATTCACTTTCGTTTCCTTTAAATTATAAAACCGGACAGAACAATAAAATAATGCAGCGTTGAACCAACAAAGACTTGCTAGACAGTAATATATTTTAGATCCCCTCACCATGGAGAGAAGCAGTACATTGAGTTCTCGAGCATTTAAATAAAGCATACACAATTAAATGGCGTAGATGTAATAGGAAGAAAATATAAATTTACATGTTTATTTAGCACCGTAAAGGAAAATCTTATACATTGATGCGTTGGAATCAAATGGCACGTGAGCATCGATTAATTTAGGTGGTTCATGAGAAATCACATTAATAGATAGACCATGCTTAAAAATAAATATTAATGTAATTTAGGTAATAAACTTAAACAAATGAAATTTTAAAATGTGCTATTTAAATTTACAATATTGATCTTCTACATAGAGAACCTTAACTGCATCTTATCAACTGTTTACTGAACACACTACAATATGCATCAAAACATAAACAATCGAGCAACAGACAATATGGTAGTCTGTATAGCTATTTATTGCGGATAATATGACATATATATAAAGCAAGTAGTAGTACGTGGGCTAAGGCTGCTGCTTTCTAATTTGCGGGTGGAGGAAAAGGAATGAAGGGAAAACGGAATGGAGATGGAAAGGAGGGAAAAGGGCGAGGAGTAGCCGGAGTGCGTGGCAGGCCGAAGAAAGGAGGACGAGACGGGGCCTGCAACAGATGGCGGCTGTTCTGTATATCTCTTGCCAACGCACACGCGCTGAACTCCATCACCAACAAAACAGTAGCCAACAGTAAACAAGCCCTTCGAGAAAACATTTTGACTGCAACTGAAAGAAATTAGAGAATCGTGTAAGCCAGACTGCTTTGCTTTGGAGAATATGTATGGGAGGTGGGTCTAATTTATAATAGCGTAGAAAGTGGAGACCTTTAATTTCTGCCAACTCGTTTGCACGAATGAATAGAAAGGCGGTCGGCTCGCAGGACATTTTTTTCTGGATTGCTTATGGAATATAAATGTATAGTCGGGCTCATACGATGCAAATTTAATGATTTTACATTAACCAGCTTCGAGAGCCATGGAACATGAGAAAATCCTTGTCATTAAAATTGAAGGACTTGTGCGTAGTGTGGTTGAGAGAGGACAGGTCGCTGTCTTTAACAGTGAGTATTGATCACGTAAGCGGTGCAATTAGATGTGCTCAGAGCGGACTTTAACACCGCACGATAGTAGTTAGACGTACGTAGATGTTAGGTTCTGTGATGAAACTAAATGTACCAATTTTAGTGAGACATTTTTTTTTTTTCAATCGAAGTAAATTGATATCGACTCGCTTTCTGTTATCCTTTCAGCTATATAAAGAATAAGATTTCGACTTCTACCTATTTTATTTTCACTTATTTATGTTGCTAGCTTTCATTCTTGCAACTTAAATATAAAAAATATGTTTTCGACTTGTTTCTATATCAAGAATTTTAAGTGAAGTATTTTGAGTATTGAAATATAAAAAAAATATGATTTCGATCTCTTTTTATATCAAGAATTGTAAGTGAAATATTTAGAGTATTTAGATTTAAATTTTAGGCTATTATTTTATTAAAAAAAATGTGTTCTAATTGTTAATCTTTCCACATTCATAAATATTAAGAAAAAATTGGTACAATATTAAAGAAAAAGGGAGTGTGGTAGAGAGGCACACCTACAAAGTTTAGTTGCACAAAGTCCAAACAAAAGACTAAGTCTAATAAGAGCCTAAGAACACATTACACATCTAAACAAGGGTTATATTTATCATCTAGATTTTTTCCTACAATAGTAATGCTAACATTGTCAATTGGCTCCTAGTTAGTGAGATTGTCGTCTTATACTTCAAGAGGCTTGTTCATGAGCTATTGATTTGTGGTAGAGCAACAACCAAAGCCAAACAAGGGAACTAGCTTACAACAAGCAATCAAAACCACCTCCTCTGCCATATAAAGAGGAAAGGGGAATCTAATCCCAATAACTATTGGCTATTATTACACCTTGAGGATTGGCTACATACATGCTCATGCTTATATTGAGGAGAGTAGGAGTCAGGTAAGACTTAGCATATTTATCATAAACTCTAGAGGCACATACAGTGATGAAGAAATCATCGCAAAAATTCTTAGATCTTTGACACGTGTTTACAAAACTAAAGTGCAAGCTATAGAAGAGATCATACCTTTAACAACAACCTTTAATAGAGCGATGTTGATTGAAAAATTAACTACTTTTGAGGTCGCAGAGCTGGCAGATTCATTACCGAAATCTAAAAATGAAAGATGATGAGAACATTAGAGCATATGTACAACAAGTCAAAGAGGTTGTTTTTGGGATCATAAACTCTAGAGGCACATACAGTGAGGAAGAAGTGATTGCAAAGATTCTTAGATCTTTGACACCTATTTACAAAACTAAAGTACAAGCTATAAAAGAGATCATACCTTTAACAACGAACTATAATATAGAGATGTTGATTACAAAATTAACTACTTTTGAGGCCAAAGAGTTGGCAGATTCATTACCTAGAGTTGAGACAACATTCAAGGTGGCTTTGCATAAAAATAAAAAGAATTTATCAGGAATGGTGAACACCAGTAGTAGTGACTTGAGAGAAGAGCTTGGTGAATATGTTAATGTCTAGGAATAAATACAGGAAGACGAAAGAATGTTAGATGAAATTGTGGACTTGATTGCTCGAAGAGAAAATACAGGTAAGAATAAGTTTGAAGAAAAGTTACCTCTGAAATTTTTTTCATGCAATAAGATAGGCCATTTTGCATCTACATGTCCTGCAAGGGTTCCAAAGTATAAATCTAATTTTTATAAACCTAAGTATTCAAAGGATAAGGAAGGGTACCATGCTAGTGAAGGTGTTTCTGATGACCATAATACTGATTATGATGAGATTGGATTTATTGTTATCAAGGATGATAAACCTATTCATGAAGAAAGAGCCTTAGTGTCACATGTTGAAAATAAACCTAAATGGGTCATATATACAATGGTTGTTCACATCATATGACTAGAGATAGAAATAAATTTGCTAAGCTAAGCAAGTATGATGGTGGTGTTTTGAAATTTGGTGACAACACTCCTAAGCTTATCATTGGAGTTGAATGCGTTTCTCTCGATGGAAAGACCACTACTGACAATGTGTTACTTGTATATGGAATTAACCATAGTTCTTTGTGTGTTGGACAACTAGTGGACAAAGCTTATCAATTGAAATTCATTTATAGGAAATTCTCTATTAGAAGTAAGTTAGGAGACTTGATCACATCTGGTACTAAATTCAGAGGTAATGTATTTGAATTAAATACAATGAGGCTTATTGTTTTGTTGTGAAGGCATATGATAGTTGGTTATGGCATAAAAGATGTTGTCATGTGAATTTTGATAATATTGTGAAGGAAAGTATGAATAATGCAGTTAGAGACCTCTCGAAGATTGTATAACCATCTAACACCTCTGTAGAGAATGTGTAATGGGGAAAAAGACCAAAAGCAGTTTTAAAAGCAAATCTTAGTCAAAAAAAGGGAAGTTGGATCTATTGCATATAGATCTGTGTGGTCAGACAAGAACAACATCTTACTATGGTGAAAAGTATTTTATACTTGTTGTTGAAGACTTTTCTAGGATGATGTGGGTTACTTATCTAAGAGAGAAATCTGAGTATTTTGACAAATTCAAGATATTCAAAGAAAAAGTTGAGAATAAATTAGGTTTAAAGATAAAACATTTGAGATAAGATAGAGGTGGAGATTTTATTTCAAACTTGTTCAATACCTACTGCAAAGAGCATGGAATATATAGATAGACATCTGTTCCTAGGACACCGCAACATAATGGTATAGTAGAGGGAAGAAACATAACAATATTACATGCTTCTAGAACTATGTTGCTTGAAGGAAATGTATCTCATGTACATTGGAGAGAAGTTGTTGGTACTACTGTTTATATTTTGAATAGAATTCTGATTAGAGAAGGTACAAGTAAGACTCCTTATGAATTATGGTTTAATCATACTCCTACTGTGAAATATTTTAGATTATTTGGTAGTAAATGCTCTATCAAAAGAGATGATGAAATAGAAAATTTTGATGCTAGAAGTGATGAAGGGATCTTCCTTGATTATTTCACTAAAATAATAGCTTATAAATGTTTCAATCTGAGATTGAGAAAGATGACTAAAAGTGCTAATGTGATGATTGATGAAAAGTTCCAGATTCAGGAAAGAATATATGACTGCAACCAAACTATAGATCAAGAAGAACCTTTGGAGATTGACCATGAGATAGAGGTATGTCAAGATGACTCAAATGAGCTTAATGAAATTTCACCTAGGTATGTTAAGAAAAACTATCATGAAGATCAAATTATTGGAGATGCAAATAGAGGAATGATGACAAGATCGAGATTAAGAGATGAATTTTTTTTTTCTCAAGTTGAACCAAAATCCACTGATGACGCATGTAGAGATGAATCTTGAACTAAGGCTATGCAGGAAGAATTAGAATAGATAAAGAAAAATAACACTTGCGAACTAGTTCCTAGACCTAAAGATAAGATTGTTATAGGAACTAAGTAGGTTTTTAGAAACAAGATGAATTAAGAATGAATGGTTGTCAGAAATAAGGAAAGACTAGTTTGTAAAGGCTACGCGCAACAAGAAGGTATAGAATTTCAAGAGACATTTGCTCCTGTTGTTATGCTTGAGGCTATAAAATTATTTCTTACTTATGCTACACAAAAAGATTTCAAAGTATATCAGATGGATGTGAAAACTACATTTCTAAATGAAGGTCTAGAAGAGGAAGTATATATTTAATAGCCTAATGGATTTCCTTTGACAAAAGATGGGGACATGGTTTTCAAGTTGAAGAAAGATTTTTATGCACTAAAATATACACCAAGAGCATGGTATGCAAGATTGGACATGTATCTACTTCATCTTGGTTTCAGAAAACGTAACGCATACACCAATTTATACTTAAGAACTAGTGAAGATGGAATTATAATAGTTGAATTTTTTGTTCATGATATAATTTTTGGACGAAATGTTGTAACAAGTGAAAGATTCTCTAAAGAAATGGAAAGTGAATTTGAGATGTCAATGATTGGTCAAATAAAATTTCTCCTTGGATTGCAAATTAATCAGACCAAGAGTGGTATTTTTATTTCTCAGACAAAGTATCATAAATAAATGTTGAAAAAGTTTGGAATGTAAGATTGTAAACCTATTGGAACACATATAGTTACTGGTCACAATCTTACTACTACTAATGAACCTACTGATGAACAATCTTACATATCTATGATTGGATGCTTACAATATTTGACTCACACCAAACTAGATATTGCTAATACAGTTGGAATTATGAAATATATCAAGAAGATCCTAAAGAGACACACCTTATTGTTATAAAATGAATATTTAGATATCTGAGAGGAACACTAGATTATTTCTCATGGTATAAAAAATTTGATGATTTTGATTTACATGCTTATACTAATGTTTATTGGGAAGGAAATATTGATGACAAAAAAAGTACAAGTGGTGGTGTATTCCTGCTTGGGAAAAGATTGGTTTCTCGGTTAAGTAAAAAGAAGGATTATATAGCTTATATATTGCTAAATCTGAGTATGTTTCTATTGCTATAAATTGCACACAAATTGTTTGGCTGAAACAAATATTGAAGGAAAATGGGATAACTTTTGATGAACCAGTGGTTATTCATTGTGATAACACTAGCACAGTGAATATGTCAAAGAATCCAGTAATGCATTCAAATAACATATGTATTTACAAAACCTATGCCAAAGGATGCCTTTGAGTATCTTAGAGGTATGATTAGGGTGCAAGCCCCTCCTAGAAAGAACTAAATTGATGGAGGAATGCATCATTCCAGTGGATTTTATAGCTATATAATTTTCTGGACTTGATGTATGGATCTACTCCTAGGGTGGGGGGGGGGGGGGGGTAANGGGGGGTGGGGTAATCACAAGAACATTATAGAGAACATTTGGGTGACTTTGCACCTAGTTTTTGGAGGCATCAAGATTTGAAAAATCTATACCTTTGAGAAGGAAGATGATTTGAAGAAGAGCTATGGCACCCTTTGCCATTGTTTTCAAAGGGGGAGAGATTCTATGATAAAATCCCTACTGTTTTAGGGAAAGTTGTGTTGAGGATATTGAGAAGATTATATTGAGAGAGTACTTTTGGGTTAATGGATTTTCCCATATATCGCCATCAATGCCAAAGGGGGAGATTGTTGAAACTAGTTTCTAATGTTTTTTTTGGCATTCATGTTTTGTCACTGATGTCAACATATGTTTCTATGGAGGAAAATCAGATTGGTTATTATTGTTTCTTATTGACTGAGAGAATTATACTGGTACTGTATGGTTGTTTCAAAATGAGCGAACATGTTGATATGTTTAGGGATACATTATGATTTTACATCTATGCTCGCATGGCTTAATATTGTATATTGGATGAGTTACAAATTTTTTAGTGAAGACTGGGTAGTGGACAGTAACATTGATCTTTGATAGAGTTAGTCTTTGTGTTTTGAGAATAACTTACCTGCGATGTGGATTCACATTATGTGCGCTTAAGGGATGGTAGAATACCTACTAAGGAATATTGTTTATATTTTGCAGGTCATAAGACTCTTGGTGACATTAGTTGTGGCCCCTATTCTGGAGGAGACCTATTTGGGGCTGACTTCAGATATCTAGCATGTATTGTGGATTGCAAACATGGATTACGGATCTTAGATTATATTTGATGAAGTTTAACTGATGTTTACTTTTTATAAGTACAGTGTGTATCTTAGAAAGGGGTCAAATAATTATTTGTGCATTGGGGAAGTATTAATTGGATGACCTATTTTCTTATTGTAAATTTGTATAAAATAAAGTTGTTTTTTGTTATGGTCAAGTGTAAGTGTGGAAGAGACAATGAAGTGTGGAAGTTGCCAGCTTGTTTGTCCAAAGTCTGCTAGATGTAGAGGTTGTAATTATGTTACTTCATTGGAACTGACCTACCAAAGAGAGTTTCTATTAGAAAATTTACTGGATTGTATATCTCATATACATTTATAGTTTGGACACTAAGTTCTAAGGGTGAATTTAACCTTCTTTAGGCAGTGTGCCTGAGAAGTGAGCTCATTGTTAATATTAAATCCTAACAGGGTCTATCCTTTAACTGTTAGAATAACTAAGAGGCGGTGGGGAGGGGTGTGGGTGAATCAGTGGCCTCAAAAATATTCCTTGATAAATCAACCCAAAAACTTAGTACCACAATATTAACCCTCTAGTTATCTTCAGTCCTACAAGATGTATGCCTTAAAATAATCATATCAAATAACTACTTCTTGGAGTTCAATTTTAAACCTTTTTCTTAATGTTTATCAAATAGCAGTCTTTGATTTACTGAAAAACAATAAATTGCTTAGTGTATACTGATTAATAAAGATTAGTTATGTGTAATGAAAAACATAAAGTAATAAGTCATAAACACATTAACACATGGATTTTAACGTGGAAACCCTATTAAGGAAAAAACCACTTGGGACAGGTAACCCAAAATTTTCACTCTTTTGAAGTGAGCTTGGTGAAGAGCCAACCCTTTTATAGGTTACACACACACTATTAGGTGTGAAATTATTAGAGAATTTAAATAGAATAGTTTTTCACTTGATATCGGGCATCTCTATGCTACCTTCTATGACCAAACCAAATGAAGTTTGTTAAATGGTATCTCGCAACTCATGCTATGTTCATGATAAAAAATTTTGACACTCCTTGGCATATATCTCAATACAGAAAGGATTTAGAATTGAATTTCTAGCTTACATTGTGCATGTTGTTTAGCATCAACGTTTCGGATCACACTCCGTGATCCATCATCAGGATATAACAGTAAAGAGCAATAAGGAAATGTAAAATAAGATGCAGACAGGGCCTCTCTTAAAAGATAAAGGAAGGGCTGGGGTGAGAAAGAAGGCATGAAAAACAAGGGGGAAACAGACAACCTAAGAGCAAAAAGGAACAAAAGTAATAATA
>MU224912.1:1163228-1184727 GCA_018584345.1 Thuja plicata | reverse complement strand
CCCTCTTTAAGGCCTTCATTAATGCCTTCATTAATATGAAGACCTTAAGCCCATGTCTCTCCCATGCCTTATTAATGCCTTGGGCATTAAAGGCTCTTACATGTTCATTTATGGGTCTTCAAATTCAAAAATGAACCTTGTCCCCCTCTCTTTCTCCCATTCTTCTATAAATAGAAGCCTGTTTTGAGAGCAAATAAGCCTTCACTGAGGATCAGAAATACATTGTTATGCTGTTGGATTACTCCTAGAATAATATATCATCTTTCATTTCATGCTAGTTTATAGTTTTTATTTCATGTTTTAGAGCTAGAATGCATAAAATATCATCTTTTAGCTTGTTTTTAAATAAAAATCCTTCATGCTAGGTTGTATTCATCACTGATTTGTAGCATATTCTGAGGGCTGATATGTTTCTAATTACACTCCTCCTAGTTAGCAGGCAATAGGTCAGTTTTAGTGGGTTTTACATGCTTTTCTAACCCTTTTGGACTAATATAATGACTTATTGAGTGTTTATGTTGATTCTGACAGGTACCCATTTACACACGCATAATTTAATGTCTTGCATTATCTTTCTATATTTTGGTGATCAAATTAACATCTTCAAACATTCAATCAGTTACATGTCATCAATCTCTCCCTTTGGCATTGATGGAAAAACACTACATTATCTTACTATATTATTACTAATACAATATGAAATATATCAGTTGAAGTTCATCAATATATCCTATTATAACTAATACAAATGTCTGGCTCTCGGCAAGCTCATATAACTTAGTGGTGCAGGAGCACACATAGCTCAAACCCTTAGCTCTTTATTTATAGCATGTACTGACTCTAGCCAAGTCAAGAGAGTGTGTGTGGACCTTAGAAGGTCATTTGTTTTCCCTAAGATGGATATGACTAGGTCAATCCATGTCTAGCTAGGTTTCTTAGTTGGTTTCCTCATTTTCAGTTAACACTGTCGGTTAACACTATGTCGGTTAACACTATGTTGGTTAACACTGTCGGTTAACACCGTCGGTAAACACTATCGGTTAATTTAGACTTGTGGTCAGTTTTACATTACTATTGCTCGATAAAGTCAGTAGTAATGGCCCATGAAAAGTGAATCTTGTCTTTTATGGATACTATGGTCAGTTGTACTGGTTCCTAAAGAGATGCTTGTGAATATGTGGGTAGTTAGGGTCGTTCCAAGTAGAGGATGGTTATTAATAACATCTTAAGCCTTCATTTGAGAGATCTAGAAGAGAGAGTAGAGATTGATGAAAAGAGAAGCTACAAGAAATCATAGAGTTGCAGATTATTGTATTATTTTGTTTTGTTTCCAGCAATGAGAAGTTTTAGATAGTGTGTTTAGTGGATATCAAACTTCTTTGTTCATTTTGCATGCAATTAGATTAGTTACTTTATTTTCTATTTTGTAAGTTTTTAGTTCTTCACATGTTCTAGGTTGTAAGCAGTAATGGCCCCTCGATAATCTTGAATCCATGGTGAGAGTCATGTGTTCGGATGGAACTCGAGAGGAGCCCTTGTACATAGTTTCTTTTTTTTTTCTTTAGGAGAAGGAACAACAAATATTCTAAAGATCTTACCCTAGGTGAGCTTGGTAATAGTCTGGCTAGGGAAGAGAATGAAAGTAATGTTCTGAGAACATTGATTGAGTGAGTAGAATTAATCTATTTGTGTAGGTACAACAAGAAGAAGATGAAAATCAATTTGATGGGGACAAATTCTTGAAGAGGAGGTGAACTTGAGAGAAACTTACCTTAGTTTAGGGTTGTGAACACCCTAAGAGATCTAGGAGAAAGATCTCAGAGCAGAGCCAAGCTGATTCGATAGCAGCAACAAGACTTTTGTCCACATTAGATTGGTATCTGAGCCCTAAAAGATTTGGGTGTGTCTTGTTTGGATGTTATCTATAGAAACATCTATCAACTCATCTAAGATGGTGACCGATATGAAACTTGCAGAAGGTGTGGACAAGTAAAAGGAGGAGTATAGACTCCTGAAGGAAAATTTAGCCAAAATGGTGACTAAGTTGGAAGAAGTGCAGCTTAGGACTGCAGCAGTCAGTGAATGGATGAGAGAAGCTGATGGAAAGGGTAAAGTAGTGGTAGAGAAAGACATTATTCTAGAGCCAGACCCTATGCTTCAAGAAGAGCCATTCTTGAAAGCATTGAAGGAAATGAGTGGTAAGTCCTTAGATGGTGTGCGTCTATTTAGTGGAAAGATGGAACCATAATTAATCATGGAATGGATAGAAGGTCTTGAAAATAACTTTGACTGTGATAATGTAACCGAAGCTCAGAAAGTAAGAATAGCCAAGACAAGGTTGAGAGGAACTGCTCTCACTTGGTGGAAGTTTGTCCAAGATGAGAGGGCAAAAGAAGGAAAGAACCCCATAACTAGTTGGAAAGGTATGGTGGCCAAGATGAAGGAAACCTACCTTCCTGATGATTATGAAGTGTAGTTTCACAAAAAGAGATAGAATCTGAGACAAAAATATTTAGAAGTCAGTTCCTACACTGAAGAATTTCACAAACTATGCTTAAGGTTGCATGTGATGGAAGAAGAAAGCCTGAAAGTGGCTAGGTACTTGAATGGTCTCAAGTGGAGTATCTAAGAGGAAATTAGTCTCTTAAACCCCAAGACTGTACACCAATGTTACTAGCTAGCCCTCAAAGTGGAGGAAAAATTTAAGAAGAAGAAAGATTCAAATAGCAGAGGAAGAGGAAGAGACATCAGAGGTCATAGAGGAGGATATGGAGGAAGAAATCAAAGTGTGTCCAAACCCATTGAGAATCAAGGAGAATCTGGTAACACAAGAGGTGGTTATAACCATGGAAGAGGTTCACATAGTAGTTCAAGAGGAAGAAATAATAACCAAGGAAGAGGATCTTACTTCTCTTCAATGAAGTGTTACAACTGTCAGTAATTTGGACATCCTGCATATCGGTGTCCTAAAAATGGTTCTACTTCTCAAGGAGGTGGGAAAAGAGTTAACTATGTCCAAGAAGAATCAAGTTGCAGCAGCAAGCCATCTGAGGTACCATTAGAATCAGAAGAATGTGAGAACCTCATGATAAGGAGGACCTTAATCAGAGAGCCAAGCAAAGAAGAACCAAGCCAAAGGAGAGGACTCTTTAGAGTGAAGTGCAAGATTATAGGAAAGGTGTGTAGAGTCATTATTGATTTAGGCTCAACTAATAATATCATTAGTGAAGAGGAAGCCAGCAAGTTAAATTTGAAAAGGATTCCACATGAAAACCCATACAAGGTTACATGGCTCAACAAAGGACAACATGTATTTGTAGGAGAACAAGAATGGGAAGAATTCACCATTGGCAAGAATAAAGATAGAGTTCTATGTGACATTCTTCCCATGGATGCATGCCACCTTCTACTTGGAAGGCCATGGAAATTTGATAGCCAAGCCATGCATGATGGAACCAAGAATGCATACTCATTCAAGAAAGATGGAGTGACTTTCAAAATTCAGTCGCTAATAGAAGAAGGAGAGGTAAACACATCAAGCCCAAGTGTGCTCATGGTTGGTGAGAAGGAGTTCTTGAAGACTCTAGAAGAAAGAGAAGGAGTTGGTTTTTCTTTAGTATTGAAGCCAAAAGATGAAGTTGCTATCAAGAAATCAGAGATACCAAATGAGGTAAAAGAAATACTGGAAGAGTATAAGGATATTGTGAATGATGGCCAGCCCACTCCCCTACCTCCTAAGAGACTTGTTAGTCACAAGATTGACTTCATAATAGGAGCTACCTTACCCAACAAAGCTTCCTATAAGATGACCCCTCAGTAGAATAAGGAAATAGCCAAGCAAATTAGAGAGTTATTAGACCAAGGCCTAATTAGAAAGAGCATAAGCCCATGTGCAGTCCCTACTATTTTAGCACCTAAGAAAGGGGGATCTTGGAGACTTTGTACTGATTCTAGAGCCATAAATAGAATCACCATTCGGTATAGGTTTCCAATACCCAGAATTGAAGACCTAATGGATTGTTTAGGGGAGGCAAAGTACTTCAGCAAGATTGATTTTAAGAGTGGTTACCACCAAATTAGAATTAATGAAGGAGATGAATGGAAGACAACCTTCAAAAGTACATAAGGTTTGCATGAATGGCTTGTAATGCCATTTGGTTTTTCTAATGCTCCCTCAACTTTTATGAGGTTGATGAATGAGGTATTGGTAGAATTCATTGTTAAATTTGTTGTTGTCTACCTAGATGACATTTTAGTATTCAAGAAAACTAAGGAGGAGCATATTAGGCATTTGAAATTTTTTTTCAAGAAATTACATGATGAAAATCTAATGATCAACTTGGAGAAGTGTGACTTCATGAAGCAGGAACTGGTGTATCTCATTTTTGTTTTGTCACAGGGTAACCTCAAAATGGACCAAGAAAAAGTGGATGTCATTCTAAGTTGGCCTACTCCCAAGGCTACAACTGAGGTGAGAAGTTTCCATGGTTTAGCTTAGTATTACAGAAATTTCATTAGACATTTCAGTGGAATTTGTGCACCTATGTTAGACACCATCAAAGGTGGGATGAAGACAAAGTTTCAATGGAAACCACAAGCTAACAAAGGGTTTGAAACACTCAAGGAGAAGATAGTAGAGTTGCCTACTCTATTTCTTCCAAGCTTTGATAAGCTTTTTACAGTAGAATGTGATGCAAGTAATGTGGCCATTGGGGCTGTCATAAGCCAAGAAGGAAGACTAGTGGCTTTCCATAGTGAGAAGATAAATAATGCAAAGAAGAAGTACTCTTCTTATGACCTATAGTTGTATGCTCTAGTCCAAGTACTCAAGAAGTGGAGGCACTACTTGCTTCCAAAAGAGTTCATAGTATATAATGATAACCAAGCTCTCAGATTCCTTAACTCTCAAGACAAACTTAGCAGCAAGCACATGAAGTGGGTGGAGTATCTAGAAGCTTACACTTTCAATATCAAACATAAAAAGGGAGTATAGAATAAGGTTGTTGATGCATTGAGTAGAAGGCTACTCACAGTCCAAGAAGTTTAGCTACAAAGTATAGGTATTGATAGCTTCAAAGACCTAAATGCTGAAGATGAAGATTTTGCAAAATCTACAAGGTATGCAAAGAGTTTCAAAACAATTTTCATGGTGAGTTTTCTAAATATACTTTGTAGAATGAGTTATTGTTTAAAGGAAGTCAAATTTGTGTTTTGAAAGGGTCTATGAGAGAGAATCTGATCCAAGAAAAACATAATGGAGCACTTAGTGTTCATTTTGGAGTTGGTAAGACTCAAGAGCTAGTCACTAGGTTCTATTTCTGGCCTAGAATAACTAAATATGTTAGACAGTATGTTGATAGTTGTGTAGTGTGTCAAAAAGAAAAGGGCACATCTTATAATGCAGGTCTTTATCAGCCACTTCCAATCCCAACTAGACTATGGGAATGCATAAGCATGGATTTTGTAGTTGGTTTGCCAAGAACAAGGCGGAGATATAACAATGTTTTTGTTGTAGTGGACAGATTTAGTAAGATGGAACATTTTATACCTTCCAAGACTATTCATGATGCTTGTAACATTGCTCAAATATTTTTTAGTGGAGTGGTGAGGATACATGGACTCCCACTCAGTATTGTTTTAGATAGAGACAACAAATTCATGAGCCATTTTCAGAAGACCTTATGGCAAAAGCTTGACACTAACTTGTCTTTTGGATCTGCCTATCATCCATAGATAGATGGCCAAATAGAGGTAGTCAATAGGAGTCTTGGTAACTTGTTGAGAGGTCTCACAAAGGAGTATGGTCAAGCATGGGACCAACTCATTGGACAAGATGAATATGCATACAATGATACAGTGAACATATCAACTGGTAAGAGTCCCTTTGAAATAGTTTATGGTTTTCACCAAAGAGGGATTTTTGAGCTTAGAGAATTGAAGGAAGGAATGCATGGTAGTGGATATGCTAAGGAATTTTCTCATTCAATGAGAGAAGTCCATGAAAGTGTGAGAAAGAACTTGATTGAAAATGCTGAAAAGGTAAAGAAAAAGGTGGATTCAACAAAGAGGGATGTTCAGTTTCAGATTGGAGACTTTGTGATGGTACACTTGAAAAAACATAGGCTGCAAAAGGGTGTCCCTCACAAGCTATAGATGAAGAGGCTAGGTCCATGTAAGATATTGGAAAAGTATGGAAACAATGCATACAAGGTGGAGCTTCCTGAAGACATTGGGTTGTCACCAGTTTTCAACATTGAAAATTTGATAGCATACAAAGGACCAATTCAAGATGTTGATTAGAACCTTCAAGAGGTAATACAACAAGTAAAAGATCTAAAATTAACCCCTACTCCATCTATGACAGCTAAAAAGATACTAGACTCAAGGGTCTACAAGAAGACTAGGAACAAAGACTATATGGAGCACCTTGTCAAATGGCATGGAAAAGAAGATTTTGATGCTACTTGGATCAGAGAAATAGACTTCAAGAGGTTAGGCATTGATCCAAAAATTCTCAATCCAAGGATGGATTAACCTTTATTTTGTCTGGGGGAGTATGGTGTAGGAGCACACATAGCTCAAACCCTTAGCTCTTTATTTCTGGCATGTACTAACTCTATCCAAGTCATGAGAGTGTGTGTGGACCTTAGAAGGTCATTTTTTCCCCCTAAGATGGATATGACTAGGTCAATCCATGTTTAGCTAGGTTTCTTAGTTGGTTTCCTAATTTTTGGTTAACACTATCGGTTAACACTGTCGGTTAACACTATGTCATTTAACACTGTGTCGGTTAGCACTATAGGTTAACACTACCAGTTAACACCATCGATTAACATTGTGGGTTAATTTAGACCGGTGGTCATTTTTACATTACTGTTGCTCAGTAAAGTCAGTTGTAACAGCCCGTGAAAAGTGAATCTTGTCTTTTAGGGACGATATGGTTAGTTGTAGCGATTCCTAAAGAGATGCTTGTGAATATGTGGGCAGTTAGGGTTGTTCCAAGGAGAGGATGGTTATTAATAACATCCCAAGACTTCATTTGAGAGATATAGAAGAGAGAGTAGAGATTGAGGAAAAGAGAAGCTACATGAAATCATAGAGTTGCAGATTATTGTATTATTTTGTTTTGTTTCCAGTAATGAGAAGTTGCAGATAGTGTGTTTAGTGGATATCAAACTTCTTTGTTTATTTTGCATGCAAGTAGATTAGTTACTTTATTTTCTATTTTTTAAGTTTATAGTTCTTCACCCATTCTAGGTTGTAAGTAGTAATGGCCCCTTGAGATTCCTAAATCCATGGTGGGAGTCATGCATTGGGATGGAACTTGAGAGGAGCCCTTGTACATAGTTTCCTTTTTATTTTCTGTAGGAGAAGCAACAACAAAGAGTCTAGAGATCTTACCCTAGGAGAGCTTGGTAATAGTCTGGCTAGGGAAGAGAATGAAAGTAATGTTCTGAGAACATTGATTTAGTGAGTAGAATGAATCTATTTGTGTAGGTTCAACAAGAAGAAGATGAAAATCACTTTGATGGGGAATGAGTCTTGAAGAGAAGGTGAAGTTTAGAGTGACTTACCTCAGTTTAGGGTTGTGAACACCCTAAGAGATCTAGGAGAAAGATCTTAGAGTAGAGCCAAGCTAGTTTTGTAGGAGCAATAAGAATTTTGTCCACATCACTTATATTTGTTTCTTGTAGAGTGTATTCTTTAATCTTCAATCCCTTTACTGGATAGATGTAGCAACTTTTGTCTATGTTCCTGATATATGCTCTGTGTTGACTGTTCCTCTCCTTGAACATCTCTTTTTCCTTTAACATCAATCTCTCCCTTAGTATGTGTTCTCTTTGTTATGTTACTTCTCTCCCTTTGATGGATATTTCATATGTAATCAATCTCTCCTTTTAGATAATAATTGACTCTCCCTTTGAATTCTTAGGAATTTCTGTCCATGGATAATGATATAATCTCTTCCTGATAATGATATAATCTCTCCCTTTTGATATCTAATAATGAATTCCTAATAATGAGATAATCTCTCTCCCTTTGACAACAATTCCAAACAATTCTTCTATATCATCTTCCATCCCTTTTATGATATACTCCTTGATTTTCCCTATCCATCAACAATACATTGACTCTAGTGTTCAGTGTAGATATGTACCTTGCTATGTAGAGATGTATCTTTGCTATCCATCTCAGTGCTTGCATCAACATGAATGATTTTCTGATTAGTGTGTAGGCTGATGCAGTCTCTTAGTCAGCTTACTGACCGATTGACAAGGTTTGTACTCCTAGTCTTTGTCTCAAGTACTCAAATGTATCTTTTGATAATGGCTTTATGAATATATCAGCTAATTGTTCCTTGGATTGAACATATTCTAGTATCACCTCTTTTTCTTGCAGTTGTTCTCTTAGATAGTGATACTTGATTGCTATATGCTTAGTCTTAGCATGCATGACTAGATTCTTTGAAATGATAATTGCACTGGTATTATCATAATAGATACTTACTAGTTCAAGAATATTCATATTCCTACCTTCTAGAAACTATTTGATCCATGCAATATTGGAGCAATTTGCGGTAGCAGCCACATATTTTGCTTCTGCAGTAGACTGTGAGATGCATCCTTGCTTCTTGTTGATCAATGTGACAAGCCTGTCACCCATGAAGAATGCTCCTCTAGTTGTTCTCTTTTGGTCATCAATGTTTCTAGCCCAATCAATATTTGTATAGACTTGTAGCTCAATTTTTACTTCTCTTTTATACCATAAGCCATAGTCCTCGATGTTCTTTAGATATCTCAAAATTCTCTTGACAATAGTCATATGTGATTCTTTGGGATTAGCAGAGAATCTTGCAACTATTCCACTACATGTGCAATATCTAGTCTAGTATGAACAACATACATTAGTTTCCTAATCATTGATCTATACAAGGTTTGATTTACCTCATTTGATTTTCCTTCCTTTGTCAGCTTACATCCAATTGCCATAGGTGTTCCAACTGGTTTGGAATCTTCCATCTTGAATATCTTCAACACTTCCTTGATGTATTTGGATGGAGTGATATATATGTCTACATCTTGTTGAAGAATCTGTAGACCAAGAAAGAATTTGATCTCCCCAAACATAGACATTTCAAATTCTTTTCTCATTTCATTACCCCAAAAAATAATATCATCAACAAATATTTCAGCATTTAGAATATTACCATCGATATCTTCTTTTAAGTACAGTTTGCAATTTTCACTTGTTCTTACAAATTCAATGCTAATGACATAGGAGTGAATTCTTTAATACCAAGCTCTAGGTGCTTGTTTCAATCTATAAAGGGATTTATGTAGTCTACAAACCATGTTTCTCTTGTTTGGATAACCAAACCCTTCTAGTTGTTCAATGTATACTTCTTCTTCTAGTATTCCATTTAGGAATGTAGATTGACATTCATCTCGTATACCTCAAATCTTTTGAATACAGCATAAGAAAGAACAATTCTAACTCCTTCTATTTTAGCAATGGGTGCAAAGGTTTCAACATAATCAATACCTTCTTCTTGTGCATCCTCCTTGCATACTAATCTTTCTTTATTTCTTGTTACTTCTCTATTCTCATTCACCTTGTTTCTGAATATCCATTTGGTACCGATGGTATTCTTTTCATCTAGTCTTCGTACTAGTGTCCATGTACTATTCTTCTCAATATTTTCTATTTCTTCATTCATAGCAGTGAGACATTCCTCATTTTTAGGTGTAGTATTAATAGATTAAGGCTCAAAATCACAAGGTAAATATCTAGTGTTTAGTGACTTACTTCTTGTTCTCATTCCATCCTTCTTGTCTCCTATAATATGATTCTATGGATGATGTCTTCTGACATACTGGGAAATATTTGGTTCAAATATTTTTCCATAATCCTGATTATCTTCTTTGCCTTCATTCTAATCTCAGGTGCAATGTTCTATTTCTCGGGAATGATACACTATTGCTCAGGTAGAGTGTCAGGTTCTTCAGTGTAGACAAACCTGTTGTAGTCTTTTGGCTCTTTTCTTCTTTCCTTATCATTCTTTTCTGCAAATTCATCTATTCATAAATTTTCCCTTTCAATGATTTTGTTAGATGATTTGTTAAGACATTTATAAGTCTTACTTTTGGTGTAATACCCTAGAAATATACCTTCATCACTTTTGGAGTTACGATTTTCATTTCTTTCATCTTTCAAAATATAACATTGACTACCAAATATTCTGAAGTAACTTACATTGGGTGTGTAACCATATCAAAACTCATAGGATGTCTTCTTTGTGTCCTTCTTCAATTGTACTCTGTTCAATGTGTAGATAGTAGTACTAATAGCTTCCCTCCAAAAAGTTTGAGTGATGCTTTTCTCAATCATCAATGTTCTTGCACATTCAACAATTGATCTATTTCTCCTCTCATCAATTCCATTTTTTTGTGGCATTCTCGGTGTAGAAGCCTATCTTTTAATTCCATGCTCATTATAGATATTAGTGAATTCATCTGAAATAAATTTCCCTCCTTTATCTGATCTTAAGTATTTTAAGTCCTTATCACTTTGTTTTTCTACCATAGCCTAAATACCATTTAAACATCTTGAATGCTTCTGATTTATCTTTTAAGCACATAACTATCATGATTCTAGAATAATAATCTACAGAGAGAATGAAATACCTATCTCTATAGTAACTCTTTGTCCTTATTGGTCCACATAGATCATTATGGACTAATTCTAGAATGGCACTAGATGTATGGGATTTGTTCTTGAAACTAGACTTTGTCATCTTACCTTTTTGACAATTCTTGCACATGATATGCTTGGGATGACATGCTCGGTAAACCTCTAACTTTTCTTTTATTGCTTATTTATCATTTTTTGAAAATTCATATGACATAATATTTTATGCCACAACCATATGTCTTTGTTTCTAGCCATCAAACAAGCGGTGTTAATGTCACAAAGATAGAAAAGGTTACCTTTTGTCTGTTCACCAGTTCTGATCAACCTTCCCAATTTATTGAAGATCTTTGCCTTCTTATTCTCAAATGCTACTTAGTGACCTATATTATTCAGTTGTGAAAAAACTCAATAGATTATAATTCAATCCTTTTACCTAGTAAGCATTCTCACATTTGATCAGGTTATTCAACATTATAGTTCCTTTAGCTTCAACTAGACAAAGTGTGTCATTACCCATTCTTACTGAACCACTATTATAGTACTCAAAAGTTTCAAAATTTTGTTTATCACCAGTCATGTGGTGAGTGCAGCCACTATCTCTAACCCAAAGATCATTCTTACTAACCTTAGATATGATTGCAGTTTCTACATACCTTTCTTCTTCTTTGTCTGAATCATCTTTCATGGCTACAAATACCATCTCAATTTCTTCTGTAGATTCAGTGTCAGTATCAGTAGCTCTATTCTCAGCTAGGTAACAAGCTTTCTTTCCTTTTTCCTTGTGGTCTCAGGTATCTCTTATTTCAGATTTTTAGTTGCCTCGGTAATCTCTATTATCACCTCGTTCAAAATTCTTTTCATATGTTCTTTCATTGCTTATGTCATCTTTTATTTTGTAAGGACATGTTGCAACAAAGTGTCCAACCTCTTTACAATTAAAAAATACAGGTGGTAATTTACCTTTGTATCTACCTTTGTCTCTCTACAATCTTCTTATCATTAGAGCTTCAATCTCATCAAGTCCTTGATCATCATTATCAATTACACAATCATTTCTAATAGTGTGTCTATGACTTGACTTACTTATTTTCAAAGAAGATTTGAGTGCAGAATATATACATGGTAAGACACTATTATCAAAGTTATTCATCTCAATAGAAATCAGTTTACCAATCAAACTATCTAGAGTAACTGTAATGTTTACAACTTCTCTCATTTCTTCAATAGAAGATACTCTTATAGCATATATGCGTAGTAAGGTTCTTAAGATTTTACTTACGACTATCCCTTCTTAAAGTACACCTCCATACCCTTAGATAGCATTAACTACCTCTTTGATTATGAAGCTATATTGAGTGATATTTTCTCCATCTTTCATCCTTAGGTCATCAAACCTCCCTCTTAGGCTTTCTACCTTGGCTCTTAGTAAATTTTCATCTCCTCCATATACCAGCTTCAATTTATCACACATTTTCTTTGCAGAGGTGCAGGTTTTGACATCTTCAAACTCAACATCGGAGTGTGATGAGGCAAGTTCTATCATCATGCAATTATTCTCTCAATTTCTCAAGAGTGTGATGTCCTATAGGCAACCCATATTCAATATTAAGGTGTTGAGTAACATCATTACTAATACCTGATAGGTGGAGTCTTATTCTTCTTTGCCATGATGCAAAGTTGTCTTTATTCAACTTGGGCACATCTCTCTTGTTCATCTTGTGATATTTTTCTTGAACTATTAAACTCCCTTTCTAAGCACACAAGCTCTGATACCAATTGTTAGAATAAATGAGAATTGGGAGGAGGGGGGATGAATTAGTGGCCTCAAAAATATTTCAATAAATCAACCCAAAAAATTAGTACCACAATTTTAAGCCTTTATTTATCTTTAGTCCTACAAGATGTATGCCTTAAAATAATCACACCAAAGAACTACTACTTAGAGTTCACTATTAAACCTTTTTCTTAATGTTTACCGAATAGCAGTCTTTCATTTACCAAGAAATAGTAAATTACTTAGTGTATACCAATCAATCTAGATTAGTTATGTGTAATGAAAAATACTAAAGTAATGACTCATAAACACATTGAAACATGGATTTTTAACGTGGAAACCCTGTTAAGGGAAAAACCACTTTGGGACTGGTAACCCAAAATTTTCACTCTTCTCAAGTGAGTGTTGCCCAACTTTTGGTCTGCATACTTTTGAGACAAAGTGGATCTTTAATGTGTAGTACTGGTCTTGAAATATTTGTATGAGTCATGAGTCTAAGTGTATCTATCTTCCTAGGATAGGAAGATTTATCGGATTCCCTTAAATTGCCTCCTCTTTTGTGAGCTAGGGGAAGTTGGTCTCTGAGATCGTGTTTCATTGGGTAGTTTAGGTTCCCAAATCCGATAAAGGTCATGTTTTGAAAGATTCTAACATTGGTTTTACTTGCAGTTGAAGTATTTTCCTTAATCATTCCCTTTCGTAGCTTTAGTGAAAAATTGGTTCTAAGCTTCTCCTTGGCGGAAAATCACTTGGAGAGTTTGCTTTCCGCAACTAACAGAATTTAAAGTATTAGAGGTCAGGGAAAGTTGAAAATGAGAGATTTGGGAATAAGAAAGCTTTGGACATTCAAATCAAATCTATTTCAATAAAAAGGAATGATTGAACGAAGAAGAATTCAAGTTGTAATCTTACTGGCGAAAAAGCGGAAAATGGCTTCTCTGCTACCCCAACGGGCGGGTTTTGACCCGCAGGGTGTGTTTTCCACCAAACCATTAAACTGGAGGAATTTTGAAGAAGAATAAATCTCATGAGTGATCCAGGACATAAAGAAAGTAGATGAAACCAAGACATTCCCTTTTTTAGCATCTTAGCATGCTAAATTTCTCCCACAGAGGATTTTTGAGTAGAGAGCACTCCCAAGGCATTTCTTCACCGAAAGGGAAGCAGAAAAGTGATTTTCTACTACCTCCAGAAAGTTACCATTACAGTTACTAAAGTGAAAGGATGTTTCTTAATGAACCGTTGGAGTAAAAGTAATTAATTCAAATAAATCCATTTTACCCCATAACAAACTTTTTCATTATCTTAGTCTTTTCATTCATATGGTGTGGGAAGTCGGCCGTTAAATGGTAAGATTTCAAAAGTTATAAAATCAGTCAGGTATTACAAACATGATCTACCATCTGTTTATTAAATTGTTTGCAACTGAAGCTCTTAACTATTATTATTCCTTGCTCTTGTGTTCTTGAGAGATATCCCTAATCCTAATTTAGAATTAGTTGAAGCATGGCAACAAAGTTCACAGGGTTCAACGAGATGAATGGCATAACATCCAATTGGCATAAGATTACTGACACCTTCTTGAAGTTCTTCGATATGCGGAACTTCTAGAATATATTGAAGGTAGACCAGATGCACCCTATTGCTAAGAAGTTAAAGGAAAGTGGGTTGGTGGAAGCTTCTAGTTTTCCTCCTTCCATTTAAGCTCCAGAGCTTGTTCAAGAGTGCATAGCCCGATACAACCTAGATACCAAGAAAATCCTCGTGCCCAACAACATGGTGCTTCTATCCATTGATCGAGATTCTGTCTAGAATTCCCTACATATTCTAGAGTAGGCTAAATATTCATAAATGACATATAGTCAGGCTGTTACCAAATATGTAGCAAAGAAGGTAGTATGGAAGAAAGAAATAATGAAGTCGTGGTTCCAAGAGCTGAGGAGCGCCAAGGGAAAGTTGCCCAAAACATTATACGACATGAATCTGAAGCCAAAGATTGTAGACATCTTGGTGCTACTCCATAAAATCCAAGGTGAGAATGATGCGTTGAAAATTATTGAGCACCATTTCTTCTTGGTCCAGGTGATTTATTCTCAGCACCACTTTATTGATTGGGCCCTCATGGTAAGTGAAAATCTCTCCAATGTCCTAAGTAGAGCTAAGCTTCAAAATGAGTTCTACATGTCTTCAGTCCTTATATACATATTGACCATGATTTGAATTTGGCCAGGGCTTCCTAGATTAGAAGAGTTCCCATATGATGTTAAAAGATATGAATTTTTCCCATGTCTACAATTACATAACAGTTATGCTGAATACCTCAGAGTTAACGATGCATTTACCATGAGACTGTGTAGGGAGCTAAAAGGTTGTCTAGAAAGGATATTTTCTCTTGAAGCCATAGCTTTTATCAGCCAATTTGGATGCTTTTTCATTCAATTTGTGGATTTCTCATATCTTTGTCTTGCAAGATTTGATGACTTCCCTTTGAAGCTGCCTAGATACCCTGATGATATGATCATGCTAGTGGACATGATGAGGCATGCTCTTCAAGTGAATATAATCTAAGTTGATGCTAAGAAGAAGGTCTATGATTTACCAATGAATATTGGAGCCTACAGTTGTGCATCCCAGTTTGAAGTGAAGAATGTTCTCAAAACATTCTCAAAAAGGTTTTCATTGGAGACATATGATGTTTTGAGGCCACAATATGATCCTGTAAATTATACCCAAGATTTCCTACAAATGAGTCATTCAATTCATCATGTGGATGATATTGAGGACTACCGGGCTAATTGCAAAGATGACTTGGAGAGCAGAGAGAGGTTCTATGCCTAGTTAACCATTGAACAAGTCAAAAGGTTCAAAGTTAACATTGTTGTGGAGGGACTAGAAGATGATGGCCAGCATATGTATGATAATACATATTTGGAGAAAATAAAGCCACTCCCTATAAGCTTTGAGCCCATGCTAGGGCAAGCCATTAACAACTTGGAAACCTTAATTGGTGGAAATTTATAGAAGAATAGAGAAATGGGTAAAATAGAATAAAGGAAGAAGGAAGAGATTAGAAAGGAAGCCCCCTACTCAAAGGACCCTCACAAAAGATACTTTGAGCATTGTGATAACTTCTTCAGTAATCCTCTCAACTATGGCCAAAGATTCATCTCAGCCAACCAGTGTAGGTGATGAGCCTCCTAAGAAAGAGACCCAACTGAAGAAGATGTGTAGAGAGGGCCCACTTCTAGACATCAAGTCAACAAAAGAAGTAGTTTCTACAGACCTGGCCAAGTCAATAGAAGATCCCACTAAAGGTGTAGGACCTGTGAAACTAGCTAAAGCTATTTCTATAGATACACAAGTCAGCACTTTGACCCAAGATAATCCAAAGTGAGGGTCCCTTGTTGTAGTAGAGGTGGGTGAGGATACCTCCAATACCTTAACTACAGAAGTGGATGAAAGGGTTGAGAAGCAACAAGATGTTGCTGAAGTCATCATATTGGTCTCCTCTTCTTGAACATCAGTGAATCCATTTTCTTCCAGGCCTAAAGCTAATCCTTCGATCATAAGGAAGCTTGTTGGAAAGTTGACTCCTAGGTAGTATATGACCTTTTTTTTTTGTCATCATGGCAAAAAATTCATATGAATTTTTGACAACAAACTTTAAAGTGGAAATTGACTAAGTATAGAAGACAAGATAGGACAGAGATATACAGATGATCAGAGCATCAATGCATGTGCGTATGGATGATTCAGACTAAGTGCCTTTAGACATAAGCTCTATGATATGTTTTTATTCTTACCCTATACACACATGGTACAGAATGTCAGTACGGATAAGTTACAGGAAGAACAAGCATACTAGCAGTCTAGAAAACAAAGTATGAAGCTGACTTCAATTTTTTATTAGCGTGTTATCTTTTGTTGTGTAAAGGCTAAGTGCCTATTGTAATAAGTTTTTAATCATGTATTAAATATTATTGTAAACATGCTTAGGACAATTTGTTTGGAAGCATTGTGAATGTTTTTTTTGGGCCAACTAAGGTCTTGTTTATAGTCGTGTCTATTCAGGAATAAACATATATATATGTAATGTAAAGCTATATTACTAGTGTCAAAAAAGATACAGAGTAGAGACAGAGAAAAACAACATAAAGATTCCAGTATGAGATAAAGCCCTTAAAGAAGATAAGAGAATAAGTGCATAACTAGAACTGATCAGACATCTATGTCATATACAACAGTTCACTTTTGGATATAATCCATATCTATTATCAGGAGGTTGTAGCCTTCTTTCTCATTGAGTAGTGAGCTCTTGGACAGTGAGTCGTCACCCCTAATAGGGTTGTTTGTAAACACTCCCAATAGGGTCAGTCCATTAACCAGGTCATTGTACTTGCGTTGTAAATACTTCTCCTAACAGGACAAAGGAACTTTAATATGTTCATTATACTAGTGAAATATTTGTGGGTACTAATTCCCACCAGGGTTTTCCTCTAATGAAGGTTTCCCCATAATCATATCATGTGTTATATGTTCTTGTGTTAAGCTTCAATCGATATATATATTTGATTTATGTTTAAATTTTCTGAAATAGAATAAATAGACAAACATTGATTCACCCCACCTCTCAGTGTTTCCAACAATTGCTATCAGAGCTCTGGTCCTCTATAAGAAAGTCTAACCACTTGAGGAGATCATGGATTCAGAAGAAGTAAAACATCTGGAAAAGAATCTTGAAGCAGCCCTTGAAGATCTTGACAAATCTGAGAAAGAAAATGAAGAACTAAAACTAAAGGTTGATGGCTCTCAAACACTTATCAAGAAATTAAGGAAAGATCTGAAAGATTTCTCTACCAATGATTTAGGAAAAATGGTCAAGAATTTGAATAAAGAGAACACGTCTTCAAAAGATAAGATAGAAGAATTGAATGTTCAGTTAAATTATAGCCTAACAGCTATTGAAGAGAAGAACAAAGAGAGTAAATAGTTAGATGAAGAACTCATGCAAGCTAATATGAAAATCTTGGAGTTGGAAAACATCAAGAATAAAATTGAATATGAATTATCAAGAGCAAAAGATAAGATTGATAAACTACACACAAGTTCTGATTTGATTCAATCATGGTTTTATGCACAAAAGCTAAAAGGCAATACCACTGGTATGGGATAAAGTATAGCTCAAATTGAGATTAATTCAATATAAGAAAGAAATAAAGCTCAAACAGAATTTGCAGAAGAAAATAAAATTGAGAATCTTGAAAAGACTAATGCAAAACCACCAAAAGATAAGCACAAGGAAGTTAACTGTACTTTCTATGCTTGTAACAAGCATGGACATTTGGAAAGAGATTTTAAGGATGTAAGACCCTTCAATGGTTATTGTTACACCTTTAATAAGTCTGGTCACAGAGCTATTTATTGCAGGACAAATAAAAGAAATTAGTCACAACTGAACCAAAGGAATCAGACTCAATATAATAAAAGAAATCAACCTCAAAGAAACTTATAGAATATTACATGTTAGATATGTAATTACAATGGACACATAGCCAAGAAATGCAGTATGATGAATAACAACACTAGACCACCTATAATTTTTCACTCATGTGGAAAAGCTGGACATATCTCAAGGTTTTGTAGGTCAAGGACACAAAGACAAGAGAATCCAAAAAATTCTCTATTTGAAGAATCATTAGAAGTTAAGTTTGTGCAAGCTAAAGCTAATTCAGATAAAACATGGGTTGAATTAAAGAAGGATAATGAAGAGAACAAGGTAGTAGATGCATCCTCAGTGGACGCACCTTCTACTTCTGGATAGTTGACCCTCATGGTCTTAGGGGGAGCTATTCTAGCTCTGAACCCCTGCGTAGCTAGTATACTCACCTCTGAGTATGTGCCTATGGATTCATTTATGTAATTATGAAATAAGGTTGTATGCATACACGCATTGCCTTTACTTTGTTCTAAATAAAGTTTAAAATTCTCTTTGCAAACTGCTTTACGAAAACGAGCATTAAATGCAATAATATTTTATATAAATTGGTAAAAGATCTTTAAACCTCACTTTGCATTTGAGATTGAGCATTCAAAGAGCACTTAAGCATTGAGCATCAAAACACTTTAGGCTAAGGAATTGGTTGGTTTGTGAATGGATTAAAGACTGTAACAGAACCCTAGCAGTCACGTCATTTCAAAATCATCGTGAAACCCTACTTAATCAAGTTGCAAGTAACTATGGAAACCCATGTTGTATTTGACATTGTTGAAAGGAAGAGATTTATCTTTAAGAAGCATCCATTCAAGTCTGTACTAGATGATGTTGAAGGAGCATTATCAAAGACTCCACTTGGAGTCATACATGTAGAAGACATCTACGCATATATATACATATATATATATATATTGAAAAAAGGAAATAGTTGGAGAAAACATCATAGCAACTCTTATGGGCTCAATGATGAAACCAGACTATTCATTCAAGGATCAATACGCGCATCGCACTAATAACCCTATCTTTGAGTATTCTAATGCGCACGAGTTCTATGAGCCAGAATGGGTTAAGATATTACTAAGTAGGATACATGATGACCTATATTGGATTGGTGAGGTCCCTATTTGCATCACTACAGACCTAATTCATGAAATGATAAGACTACCTAAGATTGGACCAGTTCTTTCTACTAGTAAGAATGTTAAGAAGAAGGTTGAACAAGTTTTCTTATCTAGAAGTGATAAGCATGGCATGACTATTAATCCTATTAAGGTGAATGACATCAAACTACTCACTATGATACTTGGATACAAGTTTCAGCAGGCAAGCAGACTGAACAGTGTATCTGAAACAACAATTCTGGCAGCAATAAGGATAGTGAGAGATAACACTCAGTACAATCTTTGTGAACTATTGCGTGCACAATTGATTGAGAAAATTAAAGATATTAACCATGAAAGGAGAAATATATTCAAGTTTGGCTCTTTGATCATCTATTTGTATTTCCACATTGTTGGTAAAGTTTCCAATCTTTACCTAGATATGAGTAAACCTACTATGTCTCAAATATTACTAAAAGCTACATCAGAGACTAGGGAAAAAGATTATATGGACATGGATATCAAAACATTCAAGATCAAGATGTAGAAGAGGTTCAGGATACCTGAGAAGATAGTTTAGAAATAAAAAGATACCATATGCTTCATGCTGGAAACTGACTATACTTGCATGGAGGCAGTTGAGCCTAGAACAAAATGGATTCACCCTCTCAGATATGAAGTTGAAGAACATGTTTTGGAAGGTTATGCACACGTCCTCCTATCTGTGCCCAAGGATCCCAATTAACCTAGATGGGGTACTTACAGAGAAAAGACAAATCAAGTTGATTATGTCTTATACAGTGCTGACAACAAAAGGAAGGCATCAAGGATTACCTCAAATATCCTAAAAGTTCATGGGGTTACACAAGAAGACCTAGACAAAGCTAGGGAAGCTAAGATTCCAAAAGAACTTAAGAAAAATCCCACAGAAGTGAAAATAGAAAAGTCTGATGATATGCCCAAGAAGAAGAAGAATAAATTTGATGAAGGTACATCTATGCCATCAACCACCATTGATCTAGAATCCTCTCCACCTTTCATACCCAGTAAGTTAACTAGAAGGAAGAAGAAAGTTCCTACAAGTCATCCATCCTCAAGAACTACAAGGAGCAAGGTAAATAATACACAAGCCCCTCCTAAGGTAGGATTCAGGCCTAGTTTAACAATCCTAAAGAATAAAATTATTAATGAAAGAAGACAAGAATCTATCAAGAATGTCTATGACAAATACCAAGATATAGACAAAACAAAAATTCATTCTATGATCATCTCTCACATGATTAAGTTCAAAAGGATAGTATTGGAACTCAAAATAGTCATACCAGACAAGGTATGGAACATACTTTATGTATTAAAGAGGAAAGCAATTCAAGAGGATATGAGGATAAGAGAAGAAACATTAGAAATTGTCTTCTCCCTGTATGCTCACATGATGAAAAAGCCATTCTGTTTGATTTAGTAAAGCCTCACCTTAGAACCAAAACAAGAGTTATCCATATCATGAATAAAGAATATGATATGGTTGGTGAAGAGACTCAGAAAGCATTTGAGTAAGTACTTCTAGATAGACATATGTATCCATCAAAAGTGCTTATAGAAAAGGTAACTCCGGTTCCTCCCAAACAGGTTACAGAACCAGTGATTCAGAATGCACCTAAGACAGGTCCACAGGTTTCAACACCCTCAATTTCAATAGCTTCTGATATAGTAAAATATTTAGGAGAAACTATTGTGATTCATGATATCAAGATATCCATGACCGCCTCTGACAATGATATGGACAAAGTTGAAAAAGAATTTGTAAGCACTGAAAAGACAAAGGAGGTATGCACTGATGACACATCTTTACAACAAGATGAAGTTCCCTCTAAAGATTCAATAGATTTGAATAGAGAAGAAGAAAATCAAACTAATGAGACACCAGATATGGAGATCCCAGTAAAAAGTGAATGTATGGATACTAGTCAGAATACTATATTCACACAATCCATTCAACCATCAACTTCATATTTGTCAAGTTTAACACCTGATTCAAAAAGTCTAGATGCATGGGGATGTAATGTCCCCGCCAGGGAACCCATAAGGAATCAGGTCTTATGACCAAAATTGCAACTAATTTTTTTTTTTTTTACATCATTACTGCTCCACATTTACATTCCTTAAGGTTCCCTTAATGAATTTCATTTACTAACACACTTACATTACTTATCCAAATTAAATTTCATTTCTTTTCTTTACTTTCACATTTAGAATTTAAAAGATAGGGTACGAAAATAACATTTCATTTACAATTATATTCCTTACTTTATATACTATTGCCATTTCTCCTTCCTACACATTGAATAACTATTCATTACAAATCACATTTCAACTTTAGCATAATAAGCATTTTTCTTTCATTGCAATAAACAAGAGATAGAAAAGATCATTCAACATTAC
>MU224912.1:1108256-1121275 GCA_018584345.1 Thuja plicata | reverse complement strand
GTTAGCTCTCTGAAAATAACATTTCTACTATGCAACACCTTACTAGTCATAGGATCCCAAAGCTTGTATCCTTTCACACCAACACTTTATCCGATGAAAATACATTTGACAGCTTTGTTTTCCAACTTAGGTATTTTCTCCTTTGGAATATGTGTATAAGATTCACAACCAAAAACATAGATGTCTAATTGAAGGCTTCTTACCAGACCACACCTCCATGGGTGTCTTACCAACAAGAGCTGATGTAGGAGATCTATTAACCAGATAGAAAGTAGTGGCCATAGATTCAGCCCAAAACCTTTGTTCTAAACCAGCTCCACTAAGCATACTCCTAGCCTTCTCCATAAGTGTCTTTTTCATTCTCTCTGCAACTCCATTTTGCTGCGGGGTGTAAGGAGTTGTCTTATGTCTCTTGATTCCTTATTCTTTATAGAACTATTCAAACTCTATGGAAAAAAACTCACCACCATTATCAGTTCTCACACACTTGATTCTTTTACTAGTTTGATTCTCCACGAGAGCCTTAAATTCATTGAACCGACTGAAAACCTATGTCTTACTTTTTAGGAAATATATCCAAGTCCTACTATAATCATCTATAAAAGATAAAAAATATACAGAACTAGAGATAGAAGGAACTTTTATAGGACCAAATACATCGGAATGAATAAGATCCAAAATACCAGAAGACTTGTGAGAACTGGAGTATAACTGAACATGATTTTTCTTACCATAAACACAGTGTTCATAGAAATCAAATTTGAGATTATAATCATTTAGCCCCTCAATGAAATTTTTAGTTTTCAAGGTCCTAAGACCCTTCTCACCAATGTGGCCAAATCTCATATGCCACAACATTGTCTTTTCTAGAGGAAGCTTGCCTTCCAAAGTGTTTGCACCCTTAAGTACACTTACTGCACTGCCATTGGATCCCATTGCCACAATCTTCTTTACTGCTTGTTCAGATGGTGGGGATGAAGTTATATTCACTCTCTTCTTTGAAACAGAAGAACTATTGCACTGAGAAATGCATGCATCAAGCTAAAACAAAGTACCTCTCCTAGTACATTTAGCGAGCACCATAGAACCTCTCATCATCTTGCATCCATCTTTTGAAAAGACAACTTGCACACCTACATCATTCAGCATACTTACAGATATTAGGTTTCATGCCAAACCCAGAATGTGCATAACTCCATTGATTCCCTTTACTCGTCCATCAGGAAATTTGATAGTGACCCTTCTACGTCCAACTATCTTTAGGTGAGAATCATCACCAAAGTACACCTTTCCACCATCAAACTCTTCATATTTTGAGAACCAGTTTTGATGAGAGGTCATGTGAAAAGAAGCACCCGAGTCTACTAACCACACATCATTGGATGCATGGGCTATGAAAGTTGTAATAAAAGCATCTCCATCTTCTTGAGATTTTTTAGAAGCTGAATTTGAGCCTTTCTTCTTCTTCTTCTTTGGTTCTTTGCAGTCCCTCTAGAAGTGCCCAGATTTATCACAGTTCCAACATTTTGCTTTGGACTTTCCAGGAGTCTTAGAACTCTGATGGGATTTGGATCTTCCCTTCTTTGACTTATTGTCATTCTTCTTTCCTTTGTCATTGGATCTCCCATGAATAGCAAGGACTTCCTTAGACGAATCCGAAGTCTTTCTTTGCATCTCCTGAGATAGTAGCAAAGACACCACATCATCCATATGGAATGTGACTATAGTACTTCTGAGA
The DNA here is from genome assembly GCA_018584345.1 of Thuja plicata. Taxonomy (NCBI): domain Eukaryota; kingdom Viridiplantae; phylum Streptophyta; class Pinopsida; order Cupressales; family Cupressaceae; genus Thuja; species Thuja plicata. The sequence continues at coordinate 1,119,537 of MU224912.1, read as the reverse complement.
GCCATCACAAGATGGTCCCATGAATCCAGCAAGGAACAAAGTAGGGTCATACATCGATCCTCCTCCTCGATCTTGGCATCGGATGATGCCAACTATGCAATCAATAAAATGAATGCGTTGAGATGATCAGTTACGAATCCACCTTCCTCCATTCTTAAAGAATACAACTTCTTTCTCAAGAACAACTTATTCACCAGAGATTTGGCCTGATACACAGACTCACACTGTGTCCACAAAGAATTTGCAGTAGTCTCATCAAGAACATTCAGAAGAACGACATCTGTTAGACAGAGTCTAATGAGACCCTTAGCCTTATGATCCTTGATCTCCCAATTTTCTTGAGATATCATTGCAAGTCTCACATCAAGTGAAGTAGCCTCCCATAGATTACAGTCTTCAAGCATGTCTTCCATCTTGAGTTTCCACAGCTCAAAATTAGTGCCATTAAATTTCTCCACCTCCATTCTATTGTATGAGGAACCTGCCATCTCAATTTGCAAATAAGATTCAAAATGATTTGCACAAAAAAATCCCACTCAACTTGAGATTGGCTCAAAAAACCCTACCTAATAACTAGGATTAAAATTTGATCAGGCTCTGATACCACTTGCAAGAAAACTCAGGTGCGGAAACTGCTTCCTACACTAATCTCTATAGGAAAGTATCATGCAAATTATTTTAAATCCTTACAATTTTAGATTTGTTAACTACTTTAACAATGATATTACAGCCACATACCATGCATATAGAAAATAGACAATGACACAATGATTTACCCTAGGGAAAAACTTTCGGTAAAAAACCCCAGCACTCCAAAACCTGCACAATGTATTATCTTCAACACAATGGTTACAACAAACTTGCAATACAAGTTCTTTCAGGAGACAATAAAAAATCTAAGAAAAATCCAATAGCACCAGATCATACCAACAATACACTCTTTTTGTATCCTTTCCTATAACCCTAGAAAAAACACTTATATCATGTGCTTTCCTTTTTAGGGCAACTTCCAAGGATAGCCGTATTAGGGTTTTACCATTCTCTGAGAAAATAGGAACCATACGATTGTGGAAGAGTGTAAAGTACTCAACTTTATTAGTTTCCACATGTCTTGCATGTCTTAACCTTTCATTGAAATCTCCTAGAAATAGCTCTTACGTGTCATAGGAATCTATCATAACTATTTCAGCCATGATCTCCTTACACACAATTCAAGATGCTGACACATCAAGTGGAGTGACACATCAACATGCCAGCTAGACATCTACACTCACACTTAATTACATTATTTGCAAGAAAATACATTTTACAAAACAAATAATAAGAATAGGAATTATCCAAGGTTGAGACACCTTATTCCTAACAATGGCGTTCATCTTGTCAAAACTTGTGAACTTTGTAGCCATGCTTCTATTGATTCTGACTTGGAATTAGAGATATCTCTCGAGAACACAAGAAAAAGGAATAATTATAGTCAAGAGCTTTAGATTCAGACAATTTAAGAAATAGATGGTAGATCATGTTTTTAATACCTCACTGATTTTATAACTTTTGAATTCTTACTGTTTAACGGCTGACTTCCTGTGCCATGAGAATGAAAAGACTAAGACATTAATGAAAAATTCTGTTATGGGGTAAACTGGATTTATTTGAATTAATTACTTTTACTCCAATGGGATGTTAAGAAACATCCCTTCACTTTAGTAACCGTAATGGTAACATTCTGGAGGTAGAAAAAATAACTTTTCTACTTCCCTTTCAGTGGAGAAATGCTTTGGGAGTGCTCTCTACTCAAAAATCCATTGAGGGAGAAATTTAGCTCACTGAGATGCTAAAAAATGGAATGTCTTGGTTTCATCCACTTTCTTTATGTCCTGGATCACTCATGAGATTGATTCTTCTTCAAAAATCCTCTAGTTTAATGGTTTGGCATAAAACACACCCCGCGGGTTGAAACCCGCCCGTTGGGGTAGTAGAGAAGCCATTTTCCACTTTTTCGCCAGTAAGCTTACAACTTGAATTCTTCTTCATTCAATCATTCATTTTTCTTGAAATATATTTGATCTGAATGCCCAAAGCTTTCTTATTCCCAAATCTCTCATTTTTGACTTTCCATGACCTATGATACTTTGAAATTTGTTAGTTGTGGAAAACGCACTCTACAAGTGATTTTCTGCCAAGGAGAAGCTCAAAACCAATTTTTCGCCAAAGCTACGAAAGGGAATGATTAAGGAAAATACTTCAACTACAAGTAAAACCAATGTTAGAATCTTTTGAAACATGACCTTTATCAGATTTGGGAACCTAAACTACCCAATGAAACATGATCTCAGAGACCAACTTCACCTGGCTCACAAAAGAGTAGGCAATTTAGGGGAGTCCGATAAAGCTTCCTATCCTAGGAGGATAGTTATACTTAGACTCAGGAATCATACAAAGATTTCAAGACCACTACTACACATTAAACATCCACTTTGTCTCAAAAGTATGCTGACCAAAAGTGGGGCAACAGTTGGCTCTGTCTAGGGACTTGGACATTCACATGTCCAAGCGACGAACTCAAATCTCTGGTTTCACAAAGCTCAACAAAAGGTGTCTCACGACAAAACTAAAGAAAAACATGGAAAGGAAAGTAGGAAGGAAACCTAAATAAGGAAAACAAAAATAGGAACTAAACGTAATTATGGTACAATACAGGGGTTGCATGTTTTAAATTCAGGTTTGATACAATTTCAATTCCTGACCACTGTATGTCCGGGGTAATACTTCACTATCTAGATAAGTCAGCTTAAAAGAATTCCTCTCAAATTATTGATGGATCTTAAAGGGTCCTTTCCACGATGTTTCAAATTTCCCATGCATACCTTTGGGTGCGCTACGCTTATCCCATAACAAAACCATATCTTCCTCCATAAATTTCTGGTGTCTACTCTTTTTATCAAACAAGTTCTTCACACACATTTGATACTATGTAATATGGTCTACCATTTTCTCTCTTTCTTCTTCAATTTTTTTCAAGTAAAGAATCATGTTTTTTAAACCATCTTCATATATACCATCTTCTACTATTGTTCTTAGTTTGCAAGTCACCAATTCTAATGGTAAAAAAATACTGGCCCTTCAATTCTGTAGACAAGTTCAAAAGGGGATACACTGATGACTCTTGTAGGAGTCACTCTGTCTGCCCAAAGTGCTTCATAGATTTTCTTGTGCCAAGTTTTCTGGTTATCTGCTACAAGCTTTTTCATGATACTCACCAAATTTTTATTGCTGGACTTAGCTTGACCATTCCCTTGAGGTAAATATTCAAATGAGTGACTGATCATAATGCCATACTCAAAAGAAAATTTGGTAATTTCTTGGGAAGAAAAGTATGTGGCATTATCCATAACTAACTTAACAGGCACACCAAATCTTACCAGGATGTTCTCTTTGATAAACTTACATACTACCTCTAAAGTAGTTTTCTTGGTTTCTTTTGCTTCCACCCATTTTGTGAAGTATTCATTTGCAGTGATTATGTAGGTATGGCCTGCACTAGATGTGGGATTTATAGGAGCAATAAAATTAAGACCCCACTGTTGAAAAGGACCTTCAATTATCATAGGTCTAAGACGCAGTGCTGCTAACTGTGGTTTTACAGTAAACATTTTACATTTTTCACATCTTGCTACCCAATGATATGCATCTCTAAACATTCCTAGCCAGTAATGGAATTGTCTCAATATATTGAATGCACTGACTGATGAGGAGAAATGTCCCCCACAAGCTTAATTGTGAAACACCCTTAACAACTTCTCTTGGTATTGTTTGTCAACACACCGGAGGAAAGTCTTGTCTATAGATCTCTTATAAAATCTATCTTCCCAAATTATATATTTAGGAGCTTTCAGTCTTAGATCCCTTCTTTGCTTTGAAGTCAATCCTTCAGGGCATTCACCATATTTCAAGAAATACACAATATTTTTGAACCAAGGATCTTGCATGCTTATAGCTATGACCAATTGTGTATTTTCAGGGTCTTTGTCCTCTATGTTTTCTGCCATTGCCTTGCACAGTGCATTTCCTCTCACTAGTTTAGTGGGCTTGATTTCTATGTCATATTCCTAAGTCTTAGCTACCCAAGCTCCTCTGTTATTACATCCCCCATCCTGCTGAGTCAATATACTTTTTACTGCAATGTTAGGCACATATACAAGAGAGTGAGAGTGTAAAATGTAGAATCTAAAATTATTTAAATCTTTTACTAATGTGAAAGCATGTTTTTTAGTCTGACAGTATCTCAGCTGATGATTTTTCAAAGGTGTGCTCATAAAAGCAATAGGAGCTTGAACTCCTTCCTCGTTCTCCTACATGAGGATGGTCAATAGAGTGTGTTCAGAAGAATAACAATAAATTATGAAATCTTTCTTGTAATCTGGATGACATAACACCGAAGCATTGGCTATGGCGTTCTTGATGCTTTTGAAATCTTGTTTACCAGAATCATTCCACTTGAAATTTATGTTTCCTTTCATCATGTCCACTATGCACTTGGTAATCTTAGAAAAAATTGGAACAAACCACCTAAGAAAGTTTACCTAACCGAAAAATGATTTCACTCTAGTTTTATTCACAAGTAAGCTCCATTGCTAGATTGCTCTCACCCTTTCTGGGTGAATTCTTATGCCTTCCTGGGAAACATTATGACCCAACAATTTCCCTTCTATCACATAGAAAACTAAATTTTTTGGATTCGGTGAAATTCCATCCTCTCTACACCTTTGCAATACTCTCCTTAAATCATTTATATGATCTACTCTTTTACTGGAAAACACACTAAGATCATCTAGATACATACCAATTATTGTGTTCTTCATATCGCTGAAAGAAAGATCCATACCTCTCTGAAAGGTAGCTCCAGCATTGATCAACCCAAATGACATTTTGTGGTATGCAAAAGTGCCCCACAGAGTAGTGAAAGTTGTTTTGTGTTGATATGCTTTCTCTACTTCTATCTGGTTGTACCCCAAGAAGTTGTTTAACATGGACATCATCTAAGCTCTAGCTATGGTCTACAATAAGTGATTAATGTTGGGGAGGGTGTAATTGTCTTTCAAGGAAGACTGGTTAAGATTTCTAAAGTCTACATAGATCATTATTTCTATGTTCTTCTTCCTCACGGGTAGTATATTCTCCACCCAGGTAGAGTGATGGATAGGGTAGATAATCCTTGCTTTAAGCATTTTATCCACTTCCCTAAATATTGCATCAACAACTTTGGGATTGTAATTCCTTTGTTTCTACCTAAATGGGGCAGCCTCAGGTTTTAAGGGAATCTAGTGTTTGAATTTACCATTCATGAAGCTTTTCAGATCTTCATAACTCTAGGCAAAATCATCTTGGTATTCTAGGAAGAGTTTCCTGGCTTCTTTCCTTTCTTCTTCAATGCAACATTTCCCAATATTGATCATCTTGGGATCTTTTTCACTTACGATATTAATTCCTTCATACTCGCCAATGGTAGGACCTCTTTCAATTCTCTTCTTCTTAACAAAAGTAGCTGGATGATATCTGACTTATCTTTCTTTTGCCTGCCATGATAGTCTCCTTTATGAATATTAGGGGCATCTTTATGGAAGTCACCACCACTCTCCAAGAAGAGGAGGTTCTTGTCATTGTCAAACACTTGTCAATCTTCCACATTGTTAGGTACAGATGGTCGATACATAACCTCTACTTGGTACTTCTTATCTTTGAACTTTGGGTGATGGAGGAGTAATGAGGCTGACACTACTAAAGAGTCTGACTTGGAATTCAATTCTCTCAGTATAGATTCAATAAAGAATGCATCCAATTCTTCTATTTTGTCCCATACCCTATTTCTGTAATTCTTTAATCTATGATTCTTTACGGAGTATTGGTTTTTAACTTGGCATACATTTAGCTTAGCATTACCCTGGGATCTCAGAATTTTCATGCACTTTTCTTTTGCAGCAATGATTCCTAACAACAAGGCTTCATACTCAGCTATATTGTTGGTGTTTCCAAACTCCAATTTGTACGCCATGGGTTCACATATGTCGTCTAGTGGTATCAGGACTACACCTGCACCAAATCCTGATGATGCACAACTACCATCGAATTTGAGGGTCCAGATATCTGCCGGTGTTTCTATAGTGGAAGACTAATTTTCTTCCACTCCTAGTTTAGTTTCATCATCACAACCATCTGTAAACAACATATAATTGCCATATTCTAGTTCTTGATATAGAATCTGGGCTTTGGGATCATCAGACTTTAGCACCATGAATTTTTCTCTCCTTGGAGCCTAGATTTATCATTTTTCCACCCACCAGGATCAGAGATTGAGACCAATCTAGCTTTATTTCCCCTCCTAGGTCTTTGCAAAAACTTTTGATTAGCAACAAACCATAACTAGTAGGTATGTCAACAACCAGTATTGTTAACAACATTTTCTTCTCAGGATGTGCTGCTAGAGCCACTTGGGCATCTTTGATTTTCCCAACCAGGTGTACTTGTTTGGAATCCATAGAATAACACCTACTATGGGCTTTAGTGAGGGTAACTCCCAAGGCTTTCACTACAGTTGATGGAATTACATTATCTAAGGCTCTAGAGTCTATTATGCAATTGCTTAACTTGCAACCATTAATATACAATGACACATATAATGGGTCAGGCTTTCTGCCTGGGAAAGTATCCAACATAGATGGTTCGCCTTGATTAATTGGGTCTACAAATATAGACTCATTTTCTATGGTGGTCATGGCATTTTGATTTACTTTCTGACTCCCCTCTTTATAGTAATCTACAAGATTTTGCAGTTCTATAGGATTAGACTTAAGATAGTCTATGGGGGAGATCTAAATTCTGGAATCTCTACAAAATTGAATAATGTCAAAAGAGCTTTTCTCCTTACTTGGTTGTAGAATCCTCACTCCTTGATTAGCTTCCTTAGAATAGAAAGTAGATGCCTCATTACTCTTTGGTGGAGATGTGGAAGTAGGGCCTTTATATTTCTAACTCTGGGTTAAGACTTTATAGGAGGTCCCATCTATGGTAACATAACATATTTCTCCTTGCTCTGAATATGATTCATACTCTAAATATAAGTTTTCAGAGCCGCTATGTGAATATGAATCTGGTTCAACTCCAGACACTCCAGAATTCCATTCATCAGTTTGATGCATTTTCCAAGAATGAGCTACATCAGGACAACATTCTTTGTCATTGTTTGTAGTTAAAAGGAAGGCATAGATATTTCCCCTTTTAGGAGGAGCTTCTATAGATAACCTTTTTGGTGGAGGAGTCAACTGTAATGTCTTTCCATTGGCATTCCTCCCTTCATTGTTTCTCCCAGGATGTTCTTGAACATTTAAATGATAGGGATTGTTAAATCTAGGAAGTTGCCTCTTGTAGGCAATGAATTCATTGGATAATTTTTGAATCATCTCATCTGATGATGTGGTGTTACTAGTACTGGCTCTAGATTGTATCTCTCTTTTCCATTTTCCTACTGATATCATGTGATCTTATAACTCCACCATAGTCCTTTGGGCGAGGTCCAAAGTAGATGGATTTTTTCTCCTTAGATCATAACTGATATCAGGAGGCATAGAACTTATATGAATTTTTTTTTCAAATTCCCAGCAGTAGGCCTGTCAGCTTTTGGGATACGATTTACAAGCTTGTTGAATTTAGCCACAAAATCTCTCATACTAATAGAAGGATCTTTCTTGATGGAGTTCAACTGTGTTAATAGTGCATGTTCATCTCCACCATTTTTAAATCTTCCTTCAAAAGCATCTCTCATAGTATCCCAATGTGTGATAGAGGAATTAGGTAAGTGGTGAAACATCCAATCAGCGGCACCTTCAACCAAGGTTTCAATGAATAATCTAACGGCCACATCTTCTTCTCGCACTGCTAAGATATTCAGTAAAGCAAAGAATGCACCAATGTTTTCATCTATAGATACTTTCCCATCTCCAGAGAAATTGGTGAAATTGTATCTTGAACCTAAGGGAAGGGGATTATATGCCACTAATTGCAAAGGTCCAACTACAGCGACCCAAGGAAGTGCCATAACAACCGAAGGTAGATAGGGTGTTAGATTGACAATAGGAGGAGAAAATACTCCCTGTAGAGTTAACACTTGATAGGTGGTAGACAACAGGGTTGATTGTTTGGGAGGTGAAGGAGGTCTAATTTTTCTCTTAGTATTTATGTTCTTCAAACAGGGTACTTCAAGTAGAGAAAAATCAAGGTTCGCAAGTCTCTCAAAAATTGGGTCTGTGTCACCTTCCTTCTTTGCACTCCTAAGAAACCTTTTGGGCTCCAGGGTTCCAACTAGTCTTCTAGTCTGGCTTCATGCTCATCTTGGTGATGTGCCCTTCTTATGTTTCTCCTTCAGATGGCTTTTTCAAGTGTTTCTGCTCAAGTTTCTTCTTGTTCAAGAACTTGACTAGTGTCTCTAAGTGCTCTGTATTTCTTCTGTATCTCCAGGAAAAAGTGTTCAATGAGAAGATGAGGTCCTCTTGATCATCTTTGAATCCAAGGTTCGGTTGGAGCACATGAATTATGTTTTCATGGGGAAGCACCATTTTTCCTCATGATATTACTTCTGGTATAACGACTGTTCACTCCCCACAAGAGTCACAAAAAATTAGTTGGTAAATAGATTGTTCTTTTATGCTTTAACTCTAGAATACCCAAATATTTAAGAACAATTGAATACAGCAATTGGGAAATTGTGACTAAATAACTAATTTCCATCTGAATTTAAAGGTACAAATCCCTTAAGTAAATGATCTTCAATCAATATTGATCTTTCCTATTCTAAAAGGGGTATTTTCTTGACCTGAGAACAGAATAGTTAAACCGAGCTAATCCTAGATAGGAAATAGCTCAGGAAAGATAAATTTGATTCTAACATTAACCAATCTCAAGACTTCATCAATAATATAACTCCTTAAAACTGGTAATACAATAACTGATAATGAAAATACAAATGCAAGGCCTAGAGATTGAATAATGAAATGACAATGAGTCAATCTATTTCACAAGGATATCTCTTAGATTTAGAAAACAACAGATTTCTTCCTAATGAACTGTATCAAATCATAATACAGAATTATGGTTCAACCATAAACTGTAAATCTAATTCCAAAGAAACATTTGAATTTAATAGACAGATAAATGGAATGCAGTGGAGTGGTTAAAGAAATGGCATTCAGACATACAAATTTGACTCAGCAAAATACTATCTTTCACACCAAAATTTGGCCAACCATTATACTGATTTGGGAAATAATACATATAGAGTTCCAAAGTTGGACCATTACAAAAGGAGGTAACTGAAACGGTTCAACTTCCTCAACCAAAAATGATAAACAACAGTTTATCCGTTACAATATTATCAAGATTTGGTGCAAGAGGGAATCTATCTAAACTTTAAGTTTTCTTCCCCTTGTCTCATTTAGCCCTATGGGCAGTGATAGGTGTAATTACTTATATGAGCTCCTCGTGTCTATTGAAATGGACATTGGTATATTGGATGAGCCATCTAGAATGTTCTTTGCCTAGACACTTGATTGCATCCACCAAGTCCTTTAGCTCTTCCATGGCTTTGAAAATACACACGCTTAGTTGTTGGAGCTCTGGTACTTTATCCAAGTGAGAAGAAGGTTGCTCTGCTTGTTTATGCACATATTCAGAGAATGATTTGTTCATAAGTGCTACTTGGAGTATCTCTTTCCCTTGACCACTTGTTTGTGATTCTCTGTGAAGCCCCTGAAGGAGTTTAAAATCTTTTCTCTATTCCTCCTTGATCTTGACATTCATCTATTGCCAACTTGCCTCGGGTTGGATGATCATCTCAGTTTTAAACTGTAGACTCTGAAGCCATTCAATCAAAGGCTCATCTCCTTTCTATAAAATCTTGGCCTTTAGAGCTTCCTTAGTCTTCATATTTACTACCACATGCAACGTCACTATGCATTCCTGACACTTCACCCTCTCTAATGTGAGAGTCTATAAATTCTTTCCAATATTATCTCTCTCTATTTCCAGCCTTAAGAGAGGATTACCCAATTTCTAAACAACCACTAATCCTTTATACTCAAGCCTCTCGATCCATCGCTTGCCAATTTGCCTAAAGTGTCTGTCCTCTTGTAACTTGGATATGATGGCTTGGTTCTCCGTAGAACTAGGATCAAAAGTGGTATGGGTACTAGGAACACTTTCTATTGGAGTGATGAGATGTCTGATGAAGCTATTTAGCTCAAGTACTTCTACTTTGAGTTGAACTTTAGTAGTTTTGAGCTTCTCGAGCTCTTCCTCTATTACCACATTGGTGGACTTCCACAAGTCTACCTTGGTGTCATGCCAAGCAAGCTCCATGTTGAATGACTACAACTAAAAATTAGAGGCAGACATATCTTTGATTATACCCTCCTTAGTAGGCTTGGCAACCTCCATAGTGAAAAGCCCTGTTTCAGGGTCCCGACCCAGTGTAGACATTGTCTTCACTTTCTTTTCTTTACCCATTGTAATGTTGGGTTGCAAGGCCCATGAGAGAGTGTCTTTACTGGAAGTTCCCTCATCTACTCTCTTCCTTTTCCGCTCTAAAGTATGTTCTCTCCAGGATTCGACAATGGTAACTTTGGAAGCAGAAACCAACTCTTCTATGATCAACTTTATTGGAAACACTGAGAGGGGGGTGAATCAGTGTTTGTCTATTTATTCTATTTTGTCAAATTTAAACATAAATAAAATATATATTGATTGAAGCTTAAGACAAGAATAAAAAAAACATGATATGATTACAGGGAAACCTTGACTAGAGGAAAATCCCGGTGGGAATTAGTACCCACAAATATTGTACTAGTATAATGAACCTATTAAAGTTCCTTTGCCCTACTAGGAGCATTCTTTAGAATGCAAGTACAATGACCTGGTTAAAGGCCTAACCCTATTGGGGTTCTTTACAAACAACCATGTTAGGGCTGAGGACTCACTATCCAAGAGCTCACTACTCAATGAGAAAGAAGGCTACAACCTCCTGAGAAAAGATATTCACTATATCCAAAAGTGAACTGATGTATATGACACAAATGTCTGATTAGTTCTAGTTATGCACTTATGCTCTTATCTTCTTTAAGGGCTTTATCTTATACTAACATATTTATGTTGTTCTTCACTGTCTCTTCTCTGCATCTTTTTCGACACTAGTAATATACCTTTACATTGCATATATATATATATATATATATATATA
>MU224912.1:1076599-1108206 GCA_018584345.1 Thuja plicata | reverse complement strand
TATATATATATACATTTATGCCTGAATAGACGCGACTATAAACAAGACCTTAGTCGGCCCAAAAAAAATATTCACAATGCTTCTAAACAAATTGGCCTAAGTGTGTTTACAATAATATTTAGTAGAGGATTACAAACTTTTTACAATAGGCGCTTAGACTTTACACAACAAAAGATTGCACGCTAATCAAAAACTAATGTCGGCTTCATACTTTATTTTCTGGACTGCTAGTATGGTTGGTCTTTATTTAACTTATCTATACTGACATTCCATACCATGTGTGTTTAGGGTAAGCATAACAACATATCATAGAGCTTATGTTTGAAGGTGCTTAGTCTGAATCGGTCATAAGCACGTGCACTGATGCTCTGATCATATGTATATCTCTATTCTATCTTGTCTTCTATACTTAGTCAATTTCCACTTCAAATTTTTCTATAAAAACTTCATATGACTTTTTTTCCATAATGAAAACACAAAATAGGTCATATACTCCCTGGGAGTCAACTTGCCAACAATCTCCCCCTTTTTTATTAATAGCAACAAAGGAATGTGGCTAGGTTACTCAAAATTTACTAACACCAAAAATTGTATATTATCTTTCTTTAACAAATAATATATCATATTTATTTGCATATATGCACTACTCCCCATACATAATTTACTCCCCCTTTGACATTAATAAAAAAGGTGTCAAATTTTGAAGTCTCTAGATACTTACTCCATGTACACATCTGGATAAGCTATCTGCAGATTCTTGATCTCTTGCTGCCAGAATGCCTTTAGTGCATCAATTGTTTGTAGATGGGAGCATAGGGCATATGTAAGATTTTCCATATTTGTCAAATCCATGGTGGGTCCTTGATCATAGGTAGTAATGGTTGCATCAATCTGTTTAATGTTCTCATCCAAAACTACTAAGGAGGGCATAAATTCATTTCTTAGTTGAGTCTGCCTGATCCTTATCTTATTGATCTCCATTTTAGCTTTTTCTATCTTGTCTCTCTGGCCTTGATAGATATTGTTGTAGATGTTTATGTCTTGAGATGATGTTTCAACTGATTGTCTTATGTTATCAACGAAGATATCTACATCTTCTATCTTTTTGATATGTCCAGAGGTGAGTTTGCTTCTGTCTATGCAATTTGCTATAACCTTTTTGCCTTTTGATGCCAACTCTTTCAACATTGACCGACCAATCTTTAATGTTTTTAAATCTAAGGAGAAATTCTTTACTAGTTCATTCAATCTTTCCTTTTTATACTCATCTTTTGCAATTCTAGTACCTGAGTCTACTAAACTTGTAAAGTGTGCTTTGAAGCTTGTTAGGATGCTATCTACATCATCAACTAATTGAGTTTTAGCCACTTTCTTGTCTACAGGCACTAGGTCATTTAGAATGTTCACTAACTGCAAAAAGAGAGGTTTTCTCATAACTTGTTTCTCTTTGGATTTTTCCATGGCTAGGACACTAATCTTGATCAAGAGAAAATATTTTTCATGTTCCCTCATCTTCTCTCTTCCTTTTATATCATTGCTCAACCATACCTGTCATGTCTCATCACTAACTCTTACTCTAAACCACTTCTTTCACTTTATTTCTCTGGATAGTTATGTCAACAATTTATATAATTTGGATTTCAATTAATAATGTAGTTTTTACAGGTACAGTGATATGTATGACATGTTTTGAATGGTTGGCACAGGTACATGTTACAATTTATTTGAATAGTGAATACATGTATAGGTGGAATTGCATTTAAAATTATATTGATTAATTGTGTTTATCTTAATCAAGGATGATTATATTTTAATGCGATTATGCATATTATCAAGTATACATTGTGTTTGCAGCTTCATTATATTTGACAATATGTTTGAAAGTATTAAAACTCCTAATTATGTTTGACAACAACATAAGGATTCAATAGCATAATTTTTTTTTCCATCAAGGAAAGTGGGGTATCTTGTTGAAGATTCTCCTTGATGATGTGCTAAATACATTTCATTGACATGTCTTATGATAACATATTTAATGTTTTTCCAGCACACTTGATGGCATTAATAATTATTGTGTGGCATATTCCTTGAATATTCAACATTGGATAATCTCTTACCACAGTTGGATTTATATGTAATGTTGTTTTACAATATATGCTTGGATAAAACTCAACCACTTGGAAAACTATTGGATATGAAGTCCGACTGTTCATTTCTTCTTCCATGACTTTTCATTTCATATTCTCTTCTTTGACTCTTCGTCTTATCTTGAAGACTACTGTATAAATCTGAGGAGAAATGCTTATGTAACCAAGCTATGATGACTGAATAATATATTTTCTCTGCTCTTTGGTGGACATATCCAAATTGGTGAACCACATTAAAACTTGAGTCTTTGTTGTGTTCCCAATTTGTCTATTGATTTAACAATTGGTATCAGAGTGTGTAAGATCCAGGAGAGTAGGGTAGACGATAGTTGTGCCAAGGTAGAGAAGAAGTTCATTGAAGGCTGCTAAAGAGAGGATAACAGCATGGGGAAAAATGTAGTGGTTCTGTTTGGAACAAGAACCAGAGTTACGTCTTGACCAAGAGCTAGAGCCAATTTGTGAAGGACAAGAAACTAGCAGCCGCTGAATCTGATAAAGCTAGAGTTGAAGCTAGTTTGAAAGAGGACATACTACAAGAAGTTTATCCATTGAATTCTTCCTCAAGGGAATAATGTCGTTCACTCTAATTGTCTTTATTGGCATGGGCTAGCTATTTTGAGAAACCCTATCTTCAGGGGGAAGGAGAAAAGGTTTTGATTGTTGTGACTCCCTTGCAAGTTATTGCTAACATCACCATTCTTGTGATCAATGTGATTCAGCTATATGCTAAACACTGGCTTGTTCGAAAGAAGATTTTTTTGCTTGTGGAGGTGGTCCGCTGTTGTGTTGTTCTTTTCCCCATGTTTTGGTCCATCAAGAATTTGCATGACTCTGCTCACACAGATGGTAAGGCTAAGTCAATCTAATGAAGTTAACATTTTTCAGGAAGTATTATATTGTGCTGGTGGGTTATATCCATTTAACTAGGGTAGTGTGTGAGTCGCTCCCAAGAGGGTCTGAAGATGGTGTGGGGATCACTGCTCTCTCAGTGAAACTCTAGCAAAGCAGAAGAAAAATCAAAATGAATTGTTGTTAATTGGATGAATTGCTCTTTGCGAAGGCCTACAAGAGTTAAAACCAAAACCCCTACACCGATTCAAAACACCATGGAATAGAGAGATTATGGAGAAGAAAGGAAGTGCCATGAGGTAGAAATCGGCCCTCCAAAGCAAAAATTATAGACAAGAGGAAATTAGCAGACTATTGTCTTTGCAAGAGAAAGAAACTTGAAGATTTAATTTGCAAGATAAGATGTAACACGAATGTGTGGATGAAGTAAGATGGAACCAAAATAGAGATTCAAATCTTATATATGTAGATGTGCATTGTCAAAGTGCTAGTCATTAATTTTACATATAGATGAGCGTAGCACCTATTTGAATAATGTGAGTTTCTCGGGTTTGGAAATGAAAGACAACAAAGCTTTTGGGGTTCCAGCATAGATCTGAGAGCAATCAGATATTTTTTTGCTGAGTTGATAGGCAAGGTGAGAAACATGTTTTTTTTATTGTGTTGTGTCAATTAGCGTGCCTGCACTCTGTGAAAGAGAGGTAAATAATGGAGGAGAAGACTCCCATAACGGTGGCAACAAAGATGGCCAAGAAAAGGGCCTTATTAATTGAAGAGGACTCGTGTATTTTACACAAAGGGTGGAAATTCTAGGAGTGTAGTCTATAAATCCAATATTCTATAAAGCCAATATTCTCCTGATTCTAAAGATGGGGATAGATAGATAGATTTGGTATTAATTATGCAGATTATGGACAAATTACAGCTTTAGTCTTTTTTTTGTCATGAGATTTTTACCTTCATGTGATATGAAGATGTTTTTTAATTGTGATATTGTTGGCTCTTGATTCTAGATTAGAGCCTTGGCATTATAAAGGTTCTTATGACAGGTTTTTCTCTTCAGAGAATGAGGTTTTTTTTGGTTTGTGGAGATCAAGTTGTCATGTTGTGTTCCCAAGTTATGCAGATGTGTAGTGGGAGTTTTGACAATTGGTCATGTTAGTGCTCTTGGTATCGAGTACATTGGTGGATTGGCCATGAAGGTGCTCTTGAAAACTAAGAGGCTTGGGTGAGGCTACATTTCTCTTGGGTTTCGAGAATATTTGTTGAGATGGTTTCTCTTTGGAGGTTTCAGAAAGAAGACCGAGGAGCCTACACCTATGGATGGACGTGAGTTCATTATGGATCTAGAGGAGATTGTTCTTGGAGAAAATTCATTATGACTTGGAGTATCCTGGAGGAGCATTCTCACTCCCTACTCTTGGTCTACTTGGCAGATTTATCTCCTTGTACATCTGTGTTTAGGAGATGGTTGAAAACATTCCTAGTTTTGGAATGTTTTTGAGTTTGATCTTCTTGTTTAACAAGAGCTTTCATCCATGGTGGTTGGGTGTTGTAAATGCTCTTATTTGGGGAGGTAAAGGAGATCATACTTGGTACAGCTCAACACTTGGTGGTGTTGGTAGAAGGATGAGTTATGGTTTGCATGGGTGTCCCTTCCAAGAGTTTTTTTTTGAGATCATATATTGTTGTTGTACTTTACAATTTTTTTAATAGCTATATGTTGTCTTTTCATGAGGGTTTGGAAGACATCATGTGAGATTTTGCAGCAAGTTGGTTGCAGTTTGTAGACCATCTCAAGTTATTACCACACCTTTTATGTGCAGATTGGTAGATTTGAGTCAAATTTTGGTTGACATTGCTTATGCAACAAGTGGATTGCTCTATAATGGTCTTCTAGGTTTTTGCACATCAATGGTTTTTTGGTGTGTTTGTTGGAAGATGGTATTTTTTACATGGTGATTTGTTGTATGGGCTGGTTATGTGGGAATAAATCTACTAATGTTATATGGTTAGTTGGATGTGATTAACAACTAGTTGTGGTTGCTATTCCAACTATGGTGGTTGTCTATTGACAATTTATTACCATGGGATTTGGTAAGGGAAAGTAGAGTTTAAGTGGCAGATTGTCCATATGAGAGGTTGCAACATGAGTCAAACTTCAAGTGGGAGATTGTTGCATATGAAGTCTGACTGTTTAGTTCTTCTTCCATGACTTTTCATTTCATATTCTCTTCTTTGAATGTTCATCTTCTCTTGAAGACTATTGTATAAATCTAAGCAGAAATGCTTATGTAACCAAGCTATGATGACTAAATAATATATTTTCTCTACTCTTTGGTGGACGTAGCCAAATTGGTGAACCACATTAAAACTTGAGTCATTGTTATGTTCCCAATTTGTCTATTGATTTAACAAAAACAACATATGGTGGATTCCAAAGTTGAGTTAAATATTCTCTTCAAAACCATTCAAAAAAAGATATTTTTTTGCTTTACTCTATTCTTTTGAAAGCTTTAAGAAAATAGATAGCCACCATGAATTGTTGCTTGAACAATTTTGAAGGGATTTTATCAAAATTTTGTTATGGATTTTTAATAGTACTTCACATCATGAAGATTCTCTTTATAGTCTTTTTATGATATACAACCATGTCTATGAACAAAAATTCTTTTGTACTGGGACTCAAGTTGGTTTTGGTTGAACTTTTTAAATATTGGACTATTGCTCAAACAACGGTAAATAAGATTTTGTTTAGTATCCACCAAGTATGGCTTTCATGAAGCCTTTAGTTTTCATGCAGATATATTTGATAAGAATTTTTTATCAGTTTTGAAAGAAACAATTTTTGAGTTTCAAACATATGATAAGGGGTTAAGATTAATCATGGTTAAATTTTCTTTTTACAAAAGAAATACCACAAACTGATTTTGAGAGAAATAATTCATAGCAGTAACCAGTTACAAGTTTTCATTGGGTCAGATATTTTGTGAAGTATTTTGGGTAAAGCCCTAACTATTTATTAATGAAAAAATGTTGAAATGTTTTCTAAGATAAAATATTTTTGTTTGTTTTGTTTTGATCAGTTGCATAAAACTCTTCTATTGAAAATAAAGTGTTGGTTAATAGAATTCTTTGGGATTTATTTGTGATAAACAGTTTCATTTAATGATTCTATTATAGAGATAGTTAGAATTAAGGAATGTTTGAATATTCATGAATACCCAAAGTTTAAAGGTTGATAATGACAGTTATATCTGATTACTAAAATGGAACTCTCATTAAAGATTGATGTATTGGAATTTGGACAAGTGTATGAGAGTTGCTTTGAAAATGTCTAAAAGATAGCTATATTATTGAGAATTGATTATTCACTTTAATAGAGAGCTTGTAATATTTTAGAATAGTTACATTCTGATGTAACCAACATTGAACAGTGACTGACATACTTTTTTATTCCTATATCAAGGAGTGTGGATATGCATAAAGTACACTATGTGAGTATGTATATTCATTCGTTCTTGTGTATAGAACATGAGCAGTATTGATAGAATATAATGTGTGTGTGTGTGTGTGTGTGTGTGTGTGTGTGTGTGTGTATATATATATATATATATATGCATGAATGTATAAGTCTGAAATGTATTCGTGTATGTAAATGTGATTTGTAATGTCAAAATTGCAAGAAGGAAAGGAGAGGTTGGTGCTCCTTGCAGTTGGAGTTGTAATATAGTGTAAAGAGTTGGTGCTCAATAAAATTATAGGTTTTGGAGTGGTTTTTTTCCCTACGATGAAACTGATTGATTTTGAGGGTTTCCCACTCAACACAAATTGGTGTGTTTATTCTTTGTGATTTTTCCTTTTAGATGCTCTGATATTTTTTATTTCAAATTTTATGATCTATATGTTTTATGAAAATTGTTCTAAACATGTTCATATGAATGACTTATTTTGATCAATAACAAAAGTTTTTTTTGTATAAAAGTGTTAAAAGTTTTTGAATACTCTAATCCACTCCCGCTCTCTCCTCTCAGATTATTTCCACTTCCAACAAGACCCTCTATTTAAACTTTCCTTATTACATTAATCAATCGGATTGCAACATGTTCAATCTTATTGCATTCCCAAATTTGGATGCCTCTGCCCCACACCTTAATCAATCCTACACTTATTTCAATCTCCCATAACCATATTCAGGATCTAATACCAAATGTGAAATAAAATTTGTGATCTTTATTCAACAAGGATCACAATCATTTATACAAGGCAAAGATAGGCGAAATCAATATAGTTTTACTAACTACAGTCTTTACTACTAAAAAGTCTATACTACTAAAATTCTCTACATAATATAATATACCAACAACAAGATCAATATGGTTCTTGGATAAAAGATCATATTAGGTACTTATCTATAATATAAATCCATCAAAATTAAAGAAATGAATAAATCTATTGGGATAAAACTCCTATTCAAAAGAGAGAGAAAATACATAAAGAATGATGTACGAAAGACTCAATGATATCCCCATAGACTATCTTTATCACAATTTTATAATCAATGATTCTACCTTAAGGGGGAAATAGAGAGACTATATAGTCCCCGAATAATATAAAACATCCAACAACAATGGTAACATCTTGAATAAAATGCATTGTTAAATGCCTAGATACAATATTTCTCCCCTTGTGAAGAATACAAACCAACAATAAATGTAGTAATGTTTTTCCATTCACAATAAAAATCAGTAGGAAGTAAAATCCAAATATATGATGATATATTTGAAAATTGATCATTTTTCTGATTCTTTTGATGGTTATGGTGGTGGTGGTGGTGGTGGTGGTGGGGACTAGAGTGACTGTGATGGCCATGACAATGATAATGATAATCACGTTGATGACGACGACGACGACGACGACGACGATGATGATGATGATGATGATGATGATGATGATGATGATGATGATGATGATGATGATGATGATGATGATGATGATGATGATGATGATGATGATGATGATGATGATGATGATGATGCCACAAACCAATCAAGTACCTTCCCAATCATAATAGAAGGATAAAAAAGGGGGAAAATAAAGCTAAATTTAATCTAACAAATAAAACTAAATTTAAACTAACAAATAAAACTATATTTAACTTAACTCTAAAGAAAAATATGAAGTGAAAATATTTTATCCATGAATTTCATCCAATATGAGATATAATTACACAAATTGGTCTTTCAAATATGAAATGTGAGACTCCACAAATATTGAAGCAATGTGTGATAAATATGAGTGATATATGTGAAGACAATGTGGTACCTATTGCAATAAGTCATTGAAAGTTCTCAATGAAAAACTAAAACAAAGATGAACATGTAATCTCAATTTGAGAATTAAAACTACAAGATAAGTCTATGGACCATCAAGACACTCAATTCATTCATTATATTCAAACTCCACCAAGATAAAGGAAAAATCATCAACATCATCAAGTATGAGACAAGTGGATGTTGGATCATCTAGGAATGGAGAAATATGTGGATGTCCAATAATATCCAAAGTCTTACTATATATATTGTGTCGATTCTCGATTCCTAAAATGTCATGGTCAAGTCCACAATTGCAAAATTAAACAATTTCTATGTATGATGTAAAGAAGTGATCATAGTTTTTTTAAAATTTAAGTTAATGCATTCTTTTTTGGATACCATATAGTGAATGAAAGCTTAATTATAGGATTCATAGTACTCTTTATTTGATTCTAAAGTTTTTTATTTTATCTTTATTTATTATTCCTCATATTAGGTCCCATCAAAATCTTCTCATACCAAGCTTGGAAAGCTCTTTACATATTTTATGTGGGCTAACTATGAAGGGAATATTGGTTTTCATCTTGAGGCCTAGGATTTTTGTTGTTTGCCTTAAAATTTTAGATGTTTAATATTTTATTCAGCCCATAATTAATGTATTTCATTATGTTTCAAATGATTGTTAGAGCCATAGAAAGAAAAGAGGATTAGAAAATTCAAGTTAGGACTTTAATTAGTTGTGGAGTACTAACAAGTTACCTAGCTTCAAAGGGCCCTGATTTTGGTACTCCTTTTATCATGTGACATAATTTGACTATGTAGGGAGCCTTCATTATCAAAAGTATTTGAAAAGTATGGGAATCTATCAATCCTTACCTTCAATAGATAGAAATTATTTTCCTGATGACCTCTCTATAAAGGTCAACAATTTATTTGATTATCATTTATTCTTTCTTCTAATATTGTTGATTAGCCAAAGTTTATTGTGTATATTCATTAATATTCTTAAAGCAAGGTATATAAGTCCCACTTCATTTCATTCACATGGATACTAGAGAATTTATTTATAATCTTGAATATAAAATCTAAATTAGGTGGGTTATCTAAGATCAAAATATGTTTTACTTTCTCATCTATGTTATACTTTGTAACTGCACCATAAAGTGGGAGTTATGACTCTCAAACCTTTACCAAAGGATTGGAAATGGAACCTAAACATATTTTCAATAATAAAAAATATTGTAATGGCTATAAGAACCCATCCCCACATCTTCCTCTAATAGATCAACTCAATATATAGTGGTAGTTTTAGTCATTTATTTGGGACTTCAAATCATAAGTTCAAGTGCTTTATTTTTATAATTTTGACACCTAGATCAGCCTACTTAACTTATTGGTGCATTTGACATCAGTGCCTTCATTTGCGTAGTCTTCATTCTCAGAGGGGTTTTACCACTCCCTATCATTTGTTTTGTGGACATTTGGAATCCTTCAAGCATATATTTTTGTTATATTCAACTCTTTAAAGGCTTTTGCAATGATTGGTTAATATTCTAAGAAATGTTTATCAGTCAATTTTACTTGAGTCATGGTTCTTTTTATATATTATCACTCCTTTGAACAAATGAATGTAGATTTAACATGCTTTCAAGGTGGAATTCCTTTTCAACATTCAAAAAGATACAAACCAAGACCTTTCCTTTGGATATTCTATTGATGGTCACTATTCATTGAATACTAAATCATGCTCCAATGTGCTTATGCAGATCCAAATGTAGAATCATAATGTTACATTTGATGTTGGTCATCTAGGAGCTATTAGATCACTAGAGGAATACCCCATGTACTATTGCTCGAGTATTATCTAATTCACTCTATCCTCAATATCAGCATTGACATTTATGTAGGCAATTTTGAAGGTGCAATCGGTTGTTAAGAGTAGATTCTCTCTTCCTCTTCCTATTGGAGAAGAGGTGACTTTGGTTGCTTGACTTGGGTAAGTTCCCTTAGCTAGCTTTGGTTGTCTCTCCACCCCTACTCAACAATTTGTGGATAAAACTCTCAAAGTATAAGAATGCAATCTCAGTAGCTAGAAGCCAAATGATGATGCTACATTGCTAATGTAAGGGACAAACTAGATAATATCCCCCCTTAGATGCATAGTAATTTCTTAGGTTTCAATTTGACTTAGTCCTTTGTTTAGACGTTGTCCAACTAAACTTTGTTGGTGTACCTCTTTGCCACCCGCCCTTTTTTTATTATTTTAATATTTTTATCTTAAAATATATGCATGCGAAAGACTAATGGATTGAAATGTTTTTGCTAAATAATGACCTAACGTTCAAATCTAAATAATCTAAATGCTTCACTTACAATTATTGATATAGAAACAACTCGAAATCATAATTTCTTATATTGAATGAGAGCTAACAAGGGAAATAGCTGAAAAGAAAATAGGTAGCAAGTCGAAATCATATTCTTTATCTAGCTGAAAGGAAAATAGTTAGGAGTCGAAATCATATTACTTTCGATTGAAAATATTTAATACCGCTCTATAACCTTCGTACAGTTCGTTTCATGACTGAAAGGAAGATATACGTACGTCAAACTACTATCACGCGGTGTTAAAGGTCGCTCTGAGCACATCTAATTGCACCTCTTACGTGATTGACACTCGCATTCAAAGATAGTGACCTCTCGTCTCTCAAGAACACTACGCATAAGTACTTCAATTTTAATTTTTAATGACAAGGATTATTTCATGTTCCGTGGCTCTCGAGGCTGGTTAAAGCCAAAATCACAAAATTTACATCGTATGAGCCCGGTATACATTTATATTCCATAAGAAATCCGGACAAATTTGTCTTGAGAGCCGTCTTTTCATTGGTGCAAATGAGCTGGCAGACAATTAAGATCTCCACTTTCTAGGCTACTATATATATGAGGCCCACCCCCCATTCATTTTCTGAAAAGCAAAACAGTCTGGCTTTGACGACTCTCTAATTTCCTTCAGTTGCAGTCAAAATGTTTTCTCGCAGGACTTGTTTGGTGTTGGCTACTGTTTTGTTGGTGATGGAATTCAGCGCCTGTGTGTTGGCGAGAGATATTCAGAACAGCCGTCATCTTTTGCAAGCCCCCTCTCGTCCTCCATTTTTCACCCTGCCACGCACTCCTACCACTCCTCGCCCTTTTCCCTCTTTTCCATCTCCATTCCGTTTTCCTTTCATTCCTTTTCCTCCACCCGCAAATTAGAAAGCAGCAGCCTTAGCTGACGTACTACTACTTGCCTGATATATATGCAATATTATCCGCAATAAATAGCAATACAGACTACCATATTGTCTGTTGCTATATTATTTATGCTTGGATGCATATTGTAGTGTGCTCCGTAACAGTATATAAGTTGCAATTAAGATTTTCTGTGTAGATGGTCAATAGTGTAAGTTTAAATAGTACATTTTACGTTTCATTAGTGTAGATCTATTATAGGAAATCACATTAATATTTTTATTATGATCTATCAATTAATATGATTTCACATGAAACTTCTAAATGAGACAAAGCTCAACTGCCGTGCCACTAAAATTAAGATGTTGATTCCAACGCATCAATGCATAAGTTTTTCCGTGATGATGCTAAATAAACATAGATTATTATTTTCCTAGTATTATAAGAACGTCTTTTAATTGTGCATGCTGTCTTCGTGGTGAGTGGTTGTAAAATACATTACTGTTTAGCAAGTCTTTGTTAAATGAATCGAAAATGAGTATCTACTCTGGTTTTATCAGTTGAATTCCTGTCCTTTTGCAAGACGTTGCATGTCGCATCCCATTGAAAATGTTATGAATATCTGTAATCTCGTTTTTGCCATAAGAGTTTTATATTCAGTATACTTTCCTAGGTGCTCTACATTTTAGGTCGTCTTCCAAGGTAGTATATGGCAACACTTCAGAATAATACGGTATCAAATGTTCCAGTGTGATTGAGAGGAATGATTATGATAGAAACATGAAAGTTTGTGTAAGATATCTACCACATAGATGAACTTTCTTCCCGTAATAATGTCGTCAATGGAATGTTGATATTGGACTCGGCCATGTGTGTAAATAGTATGAAAAATAGTTTGTAAAATTTTAATAAAGTTAAACAATATATATTTATAAGTGGTGTGTAGAAATAAATGTATAACATCAATCTCAAAATAATAATAGATAAGCTTTGAAAGTTAACAAGATACAAATACGAGGCACTAAACAAATTCATATATTATCTTTCTTAAGCATTTATAAGATTAGTGAAATTTTATGGAATATATAATTTTAGAAAAATTGTATCATAAATTTGATTAAATACTAAAATTGAAATTAAAAAATAGAATATGAAGGTGAACATTAAAATGAAGTGTTGTATTAATGATTATTTGATAATATTAAAATTCATTATTTATTTTATTTCTATAACAAAGAAGTCATAGAGAGTAAAAATTTTATTTGAAGACTAGAAAAATTTATGGTGGGTCATATAATAAATTTCATATCTAATTCACATGGACATCTCTTAGATTCAGAAAACACCAGATTTCCCCCTAATTAACTGTATCAAATCATAATACAAAATTCTGGTTGAACCACAAACTGTAAATCTCATTCCAAAGAAACATTCAAATTCAATAGACAGATAAATGCAATGCAGTGGAGCAGTTAAAGAAATGACATTCAAACATACAAATTTGACTTTGTGAAATGCTATCTTTCACACCAAAGTTTAACCGACCCTTGTATTGACTTGGGAAATAATACATATAGAGTTCCAAAGCTGGACCATTACAAAAGGAGGAAACTAAAACGGTTCAACTTCCTTAACCAGAAATGATAAAAAACTATTTATCCATTACAATATTATCAAGATTTGGTGCAAGAGGGAATCTATCCGAACTTTAAATTTTCTTCCCCTTGTCTAATTTAGCCCTACGAGTGGTGACAGCTGTAATTACTTGGATGAGCTCTTCGTGTCTGTTGACATGGACATTGGTATATCGGATGAGCCATCTGGAATGTTCTTTAGCTAGAATCTTGATTGCATCCACCCGATCCTTTAGCTCTTCCATGGCTTTGAAAATACACCTTCTTAGCTGTTGGAGCTCTAGTACTTTATCCAAGTGAGAACAAGGTTGATCTGCTCTCTTATGCACATATTCAGAGAATGATTTCTGCATAAGTGCTACTCCAAGTATCTCTTTCCCTTGACCACTTGTTTGTGATTCCGTGTGAAGCCCCTGAAGGAGTTTAAAATCTTTGCTCTGTTCCTCCTTGATCTTGACACTTGTCTATTGCAACCCTACCTCGGCTTAGATGATCATCTTGGTTTTAAATTCCAGACTCTAAAGCCATTCGATCAAAGGCTCGTCTCCTCTCTGTAAAATCTTGGCCTTTAGATCTTCCTTATTCTTCATCTTTACTACCACATGCAACGTCACTATGCATTCCTGACACTTCACCCTCTCCAATGTGAGAGTCTATAAATTCTTGCCAATATTATCTCTTTCTATTTCCATCCTTAAGAGAGCATTACCCAATTGTTCAACAACCACTAATCCTTTAGACTCAAGCCTCTTGATCCATCGCTTGCCAATTTTCCCAAATTGTCTATCCTCTTGTAACTTGGCTATGATGGCTTGGTTCTCTATAGCACTGGGATCAAAAGTGGTCTGAATACTGGGAACACTTGCTATTGGAGTGATGAGTTGTCTGATGAAGCTAGTCAGCTTAGCTACTTCTTCTTTGAGTTGAACTTTACTAGTTTTGAGCTCCTCGAGCTCTTCCTCTATTACCACATTGGTGGACTTCCACCGGTCTACTTTGGTGTCCTACCGAGCAAGCCCCATGTTGAACAACTACAATTGAAAATCAGAGGCAGTCATATCTTTGATTCTACCCTCCTTAGTAGGATTGGCAACCTCCATAGTGAAATGCTCTGTTTCAAGGTCCCGACCCAGTGTAGATATTGTCTTCACTTTATTTTCTTTGCCCATTGTGGTGTTGGGTTGCAAGGCCTCTGAGAGAGTATATTTTCTAGAAGTTCAGGATGTTACCAAATATGTAGCAAAGAAGGCAGTATGGTAGAAAGAAATAATGAAGTTGTGGTTCCAAGAGCCAAGGAGCACCAAGGGAAAGTTGCACAAACCATTATACGACATGAATCTGAAGCCAGAGATTGTAGATATCCTGGTATTGCTCAATAGAATCCAAGGTGAGAGTGACGTGCTGAACTTCATTAGGCGCCATTTTTTCCTTGTCCAGGTGATTTTTTCTCAGCACCACTTTATTGATTGGGCCCTCATGGTAAGAGAAAATTTCTCCAATGCCCTAAGTAAAGCTAAGGTTCAAAATGATTTCTACATGTCTTCAGTCCTTATATACATATTGGCCATCATTCAAATTTGGCTAGGGCTTCCTAAATTAGAAGAGTTCCTAGATGATGTTAAAAGCTATGAATTTTTGCCATGTCTACAATTACAGAACAATTATCCTGAATACCTCAAAGTTAACGATGCATTTACAATGAGACTGTGCCGGGAGCTACAAGATTATCCAGAAAGGAGATTTTCTCCTAAAGCCATAGTTTTCATCAGCCAATTTGGATGCTTTTTCATTCAATTTGCAGATTTGTCATATCTTCATCTTTTAGGATTTGATGACTTCCCTTTTAAGGTGCCCAGATACCCTGATGATATGATTGTGCTAGTGGAGGTGATAAGGCAGACTCCTCAAGTGAATCTGGTTTGTGCCAATGCTAAGAAGAAGGGTTACAATTTCCCGATTACTATTGGAGCCTATATTTGTGCATCCCGGTCCCAAGCGAAGAATGTTCTGAAAACATTCTCAAAAAGGTTTCCATTGGAGACATATGATGTTCTAAGGCCACAGTATGATCCTGTAAATTATGCCCGAGATTTCCTACAAATGAGTCATGCAATTCATCATGTGGATGATATTGAAGACTACTTGGCTAATTGCAAAGATGACTTGGAGGGCAGAGAGAGGTTCTATGCCTAATTAACCATTGAACAAGCCAAAAGGTTCAAAGTTAACATTGTTGTGGAGGGACTGGAAGATGATGGCCATCATATGTATGATAATACATAATTGGAGAAAATAAAGCCACTCCCTATAAGCTTTGAGCCCATGCTAGGGTAGGCCATTAACAACTTGGAAACCTTAATGGGTGGGATTTATAGAAGAACAAATCAGTGGGTCAAATGGACTGCAAGCAGAAGGAAGAGATCAAAAAGGAAGCCCCCTACTCAAAGGACCCGACAAAAGATACTACAAGAATTTCGGAAACTTCTTCAGTAATCATCCTGAATGTGGCCAAATATTTATCTCAACCAGCTGGTGGAGGTGATGAGGCTCCTAAAAAAAAGATCCAACCAAAGAAGACGTGTGGAGAGTTCCCGCTTCCAGACATCGGTTCAACAGAAGAAGCACTTTTTGCATTCCTGGCCAACTCAACAGAAGAGATCACTAAAGGTGTGGGACCTGAGTAACTAGCTAAATCTATTGCTATAGATACACAAGTTGACACTTCAACCCAAGATAATCCAAGGTGAGGGTCCCTTATTGTAGTAGAGATGGGTGAGGATACCTCCAATACCTCAGCTATAGAATTAGATGAGAGGGTTGAGAAGAAACAAGATGTTGCTCAAGTCATTAGATTGGTCTCCTCTTCTCCAACATTAGTGAGTCCATTTTCTTCTAGGCCCAAAGCTACTCCTCCGGTCATAAGGAAGATATTCATAGAAGAGTTGATTTACGCTTCCAAATTTACCAGTGTCGAATCTTGGATGGAAAATACTTTAGAGTGGAAAAGGAAGAGAGAAGATGAGGGAACATGACAAATATTTAGGTTTGGCCTGATCCTTATCTTAACAAGGGTGACCAGGAAGGTGGTAGTGATGACATTGTTGATTCAAATGGGATTCTAAACCTGGAAGAAGGGGAAATAGTGGAATCAGTAACACATATCTCTGATTTGATGATGAAAGAAGTGCCAGTAGAGGTTGTGGTTCCTATCCAGGCTACAGATTAGGACTTGAAAGTCGAAGATGCTATCCTTTGCATTCAAGTGGGTAGAGTGGCTATTGGGGTGGATTCTTCCTCTTCTGACCTAGAAAAATTTGTTGAGGAGGCTTCATATTCTACTCCATATATTCTATCTGGTAGTGGTGATGAAGAATCCTTTGCTACTCTAGATAATCTAGACTTGAATGGGGCTCCATGGACTACTCAATTAGGTAAGAATCAAAAGAAATAGTAGAGAGCTCTGACTACTATGGGATCCAAGGGAGTGGTTACAAGGAGTAGGATTGATGGAGGGTCTAAGATTTTTAATGTGAAGGCAGATGTTGGTTCCCAAAAGCAAACTCTAGGTCGAACCTCCAAGAAAGAAATCAGAGAAAGGGAAAGTAAAAAATGATATTGTGGATGGTAAGCAATTGACCATCCAGGATGTTTGCACTTCGGTTAAGATATGAAGATCATATCATGGAAAATTAGGGGGCTCAATGTAGCCCATAAGAAGGATTTGTGGAGAAACCTGGCTAGAGATTATAAAATAGATATCATGATGGTTCAGGAAACCAAAATGATTAAAGAAAAGGTTGAAAAAATCAGAATTTTCAAAAATGAAGGTGTTGTAGGATCAAGTTCTATTGGAGCCTGGGGAGGTAAAGTTGTTTTTTGGAATCTTAATATAATATTAGAGGTGTTATTCTTAAAAATTATGTTAATTGTTTGAGCATAAAATTTACTCATCTCAAATAAGATTTTGAATGGGTTACTACTAACATCTATGCTCCTAATTCCAAATCGGGTAGAGCCAATTACTTGAAAATGGTTGAAGATCAAAGATTGTCTTTCTATGACTCTCCCTGGCTGGTTATGGGAGATTTTAGCTATCCTTTGAAAGAAGATGAGAAATTTTGAGGGATAGATAGTTTGAGTCAACTAGATGGAAGACTTGATTTGATGGACTTTGTCTATTGTCAAGCTCTTATTGATATTGATCTCCAAGGTGTTAATTTCACTTGGTCTAATAGGAGAGTGGGAGAGGATCTTATTCAGGTTCGTCTAGACCGTGTTACAAAGGTTGGTTTAGATCACTCCCCCCTCTCCTTTGTTGCTAAATTAAAGAAGGTGAAGGGAAATATACCCTTTATATTTGAAAAAATGTGGATTGACCACCTTGAATTATAGTAGAGAATCTAGGAATGGTGGAATGTGGATGTTCGTGGGAATTCTATGTTTAGGGTGTCTAAGAAAATCTAGCATATTAAACAAAATATCAAGGTTTGGATTAAGGAAGTGTTCGGAGACATCTTCAAAACTAAGCTGAACTTGCAAAAGGAACTTCACTCTATTCAGGATTCTATTCAATAAATAGGTTTGTCTCAGGACCTAAAGGAGACAGAGTTAATGCTTTTGGCAAAGACTCATAACATCATCTCTAAAGAGGAAGTGTACTAGAGACAAAGGTCTAGATCGCTATTGCTAAAGGCTAGAGATAAGAACACCAGGCTCTTCCATTTGTCTACTTCCAAACATAGGGCCTCTAACAAAATCTCCAAGCTTAGGGTAGCCTCTAGTGTGGTAAGAAATGATAAAGATATTTCTCTGGCTATGGTTGATTTTTTTTCTTCTCCTCTATAGAGATCAGTCGCTTTTGTTGGAAAATCAGGCTTTAATCCTTGACTCTATCCCTCCTTTAGTGGATTATCCTACGAACAAGTTTTTTACTTCCATTCCTTCCACTGAGGAAGTCAAGAAAGCTTCCTTGTCATTTGAGGGAGACAAATCCCTGAGTCTAGATAGATATCCTGGATTCTTTTTTCATAAATTTTGGCCTAGTGTTGGAAATGATATCTGTCACGTTGTTAAAGAATTATTTGGTTCTATAACCTTTCTTAAGGAGATTAATGCAACCTTTATTTCTTTATTTCCTAAATCCCTTGGTGTTGATTCTGTTGACTCCTTTTGACTGATCATCCTATGTAATTCGGTGTACAAAATTTTCTCTAAGGTTCTTACCCTTAGGTTGTTGTCTATTCTTCCTCATATCATCTCACCTCAGCAAAGTGGTTTTGTTCTGGGGAGGCAAATCTTGGATTCCATTATGAAGGTTCATGAGGTCATTCACTCCACCTTCTCTTCCTCTAATCATGGTTTCTTGCTAAAGCTCGATCTCTCAAAGGCCTATGACCGGGTGGACTGGGGTGTTTTAATCAAGATTGTCCAATCCTTTGGTTTCAGTGAGAAATTGTTGCAGCTTGTTTTTCAGCTTATCAGTACCTTGATGGCTAATATCATTGTTAATGGTTCCTCTTCCTGATTCTTTAAGCCCACTTGAGGGCTCCATCAATGGGATCCTCTATCACCTATTCTCTTTCCTATCTTGGCGGAAGGTCTTGGTCGCTATTTTCAGAAACTAGTCTCTGAAGGTTCCATTCAGGGCCTTATTCCCTCCTTTACATCGAGGCCTTATTTTCATGAGAAATTCATCGATGACATGCTGATTATGGGGTCTTCTTCTATAGAGGAAGCTAGAAGGATTAAAAAGGGCTTTATTATATACTCTTCAGCCACGGGACAAACTATCAATTGGCAGAAAAGCTCTTTGTTCTTTATTACTACTCCCATGGATAGGAAAAATAGGATTGCTCGCATATTCAGGCGTGATATTGGGTCTTTTCCTACTTCCTATCTAGGCCTCCCTTTGGGGTTGAAACCCCCTAACTCTTTTTGGATGGGTATTGTGGACAAATTTAATAAGAAATTAGCTAGTTGGAAGGGAGCTCTTCTTACCCAAGCTGGTAAACTCCAACTTTTGAAGGCTTCTTTGTAAAGGCTCCCCATATATGCAATGAGCTTATTCAGGATCCCAAGAAAAATTTACAAAGTGATAGAATCTATTCAGATAAATTTCCTTTGGTCTGGAGTGGAATACAAAAAGAGAATAGCCCTGGTGGCGTGGGACAAGTTTTGTACCCCAAAGAAATGGGGAGGTCTGGGGATAAAGCCACTAAAGGTTATTAACCAAGCGCTTCTGGCTAAGAAAATATGGTGAATATATAATGAAAATAAATAATGGAATGACATTATTAAAAAATAATATCTCTTCTCATTCCCTTAGATGTCAGATTTTATGAAGTCTAATGTGAAGGTGCGGGGTTCTTCCATTTGGAATAGTATCCAGCAAGCTAAGGAAACTTTAAAGGAGCCAAGTGTCTTTTGGGTAATGGTAGGAGAATCTTGTTCTAGGATGATTGTTGGGCAAAATATCTTCCTCTAATTTCTATTCCTTCTTTTCAACCTATTATTGATCTTTGTAAATTTAGATTTGGTTTGTATGTTTTAGATTACTGGCAAAATTAGAACTGGGTTGACCTTTCAGAAGTTGATTTCTCACTTAAACCTCTCATGCTAGATTTGAATGTTTACAAAGTGAACAATTCGAAGGATGATATGTTGATATGGGGAAAGATTCTATCGGGTCTCTATTATCTGGCTTCGGCTTCTGAGATCTTGATTAAAACCCCAGACCCTCTTCCTTTCTGGAGTCAGGTTTGGGATAAAAAGCTCATTCCAAAAATTAACATCTTTTTTTGGATGGTTTTGCAAAACAATATCCTGACCATTGACAACCTACAAAAAAGATGAATGGTCCTACCGAAAATATGTTTTCTATGTAAATAAGAGGAGGAGCCAGTTTTCCACTTGGCTATTGATTGTAGTATTTCCATAGATGTTTGGTGTCTTACCCTACAAACCTTGAATATTCATTGGATGTTTCCGAACAATCTAGAAATTATTTTCAAGCAATGGAGAAAAGCATTTGTTCCTATTGTGAGCTCTCTATGGAATATTATAGCTCCTCACATAATTTGGAAACTTTGGCGAGAAAGAAATGATAGATTTTTTTCGTGATAAGGCTTTACCTCCAGTGGTCATAGTGGAAAAGATTAAAAGAAGCATCAAAGAGAATTGTAATATATTTATTTGTGATGTATTCGATTCCAATGATGGATTTTTGAATGGCAATATGGCTCTTTCTCCTTCCAGGTGGGAGAATTCCATTTGGCTTTCCCCTCCAATTGGATGGATTAAAGCTAATTTTGACAGTGCCACGAAGGGAAACCCAGGCCCTACGGGTTGTGGTGGTCTTATCCGTGATGATGAGGCAAACTGTCTTGCAGCTGTGGCCTTCCCTATTGGGGTCCAGTTCAATCATGTGGCAGAAGTGATGGCCCTATTGCAAACTCTAAATCTAATCAATGCAACTATACTCTTGAATTTATGGATCGAAGGTGATTCAATGAATATCTTAAACTACATTAAAGGGACAACTAAGCCATCATGGCCAATGAAGGAAACTATTAATGAGGCTTCCTTATTCATTAATTCCTTTTCCAATCTAATCATTTGGCATAACTTTAGGGAAGTGAACTGTACAATGGATGAGTTGACTAACATTGTAGTTAAGGCTGTGGGTATCATGACCTGGCATGGAGTTAGTGATTTGATGGTTGAGGTGAGAGCCAAGTTGGCATATGATCTGACTCATAGAAAATGAGCAGATTTGGAAATATAAAAAAGCTCTCATTAATTTATGACTTTCATTAATTTCTGGCAACAATATTACAGAAAGGTGTGTCTTTCCCAAAAATTTCAAATGTAGACATGTGTTCTTTGGTGGTTTTCAAAATTTGATCTTGGCATTTTTTCTCTGCCTCTACTTTTCTTCCGCTATTGTTAGCTATCTTCAAGGTATCATGGGGGGTGGGTTAAACAGGAAGGAGCTGAAAAATTGTAACAAACGGAAAACCCAAACAGACATCTGGGATAAACTCAACAAGGGAGGCCTTACTAACTATATTGAGCACCTTCATGGCTCCAAAGACATTGTCACAAATGCTTTTGTGGAAAGATGGAAGGATGGGACTATGGTGATCAAAGGCATGACCATTAAGATCATTGAAGATTTGATAGCAGAGGTTACAGGCATAAACAAAAAAGGCATTAAATTTTACAGAGACAACAAGATTTCCTAGAAGGCTATTCAACATTTTCCTAAGGACAGAGAAAAAGCAGACAGCCTGGCGAAAGACTCTAGAGGGTATTATGATGTTAGCTCCATTAAAGATTTCTGGGCTAAAGTTCTTACGGTGATCATGAAGTATGTGTCCTTGGATGGGAGATACAAGAGGGCCCATTCTTACCACTTTTTTGTTGTTATATCATTTTTGAAATAAGGTGAGAATTTCTTTCCCCTTCTACTTGTTGCAATCGCTCCAACATAGCATTACAGACCATAGGCATAAGGATAGTAAGCCCTTTATGCATGAGGGCTTGATTCTCTTGATTGTTGAACATGTTAAAAAATTTGTGGCATCCATTCCTCTGATTATTTCCCCGAGAGATTCAGGCTCTGCAAAAGCTAGAAAATGGCACAGGGTTGGAGATGATAAGGTGGAACCGACTGTTAAAAAGACAAATTTTGAGAAATATAAGGGCATGGACACAGACTCGGATGTTGTGAGTGCTGATGGTTATGATGAGACTGACTACATTCCCCACTCCCTATCTGATGATGAGAGTAAAGAGTCTCTTTCTGTTTTGGTGAATTCCTCTAATGAGGAAGAGGTTAAAACTAAGGGAGCCCACAGTGTTAAGGAAAAAGGTAAAATGTCTGAGGCTATTGAGGAGGATGTGAGTGGTCAAAAAGTACCTATTTTGGTAAATTACATGAGTTTGAAAGAGCATGGCATCCCATTTTCTTTGAAGCTCAAGGTTATTATGGAGGTGCAGTCAGATTAGAAAGTGGAAGATACTCTAGGGCAAGACAATGTTGGAAAGGACCATATCTTTTCTTCCTCTAAGAACATCCCTTTCTATAGACTGGTGGATATGCAATAGCAGAACGTACAGCTTCTCCAGGAGGACATGGATGACAAAATTGAGCCCCTATTTGGGGTTCTTCAAACTACAAAAGCTATGTCCTTGTACTCATTTAAACTGATGAAATGGGTATTTAAGGAAATCAAAAGTCTTCATCTGAACTTTAGAGCTCTGTCTGCTCATGTTGATCTTATTAATTCTAGGTCAGCAGGGGATGATGGAAATCAGAACAAAGAAGATGGTAAAAATTTGAAGTCTCTACATGAGAGACTAGACACTATGGAGAATATTGTGAAAAAACATATGAAGGACAATAATGTCTTCATGTGTACTACTATGGAGTGTTTTAACTCAGTTGAATCTGAGATAGATTCCTCCATTGTTAAGAGATGAAGATAAAGATGATAATGAAGATGATGGACTAGGAAAGCACACATGTTCAGCTAGGAAGAAGAAAATTCAAGAGAGGATTTTGGAGCTGTTAGATTTCAACACGGCCATAAAAAAAGGTCTCAAAAGAAAAGAAGGAAGCGGAGGGCACTCTCCTGGAGTTTTCCTAGCGCTAGTGTTCCCATTTTTTTTGGTGTTTCAACTTTTGGCTTCTAGCTGCCGAAGAGTCTAGTTGGTTTCTTCCTTTTTTCCTCCAGTTTTCTATTTTATTCTAGGTTAGCGAGATGTGTCCTAGTCCTATCTTTGTTTAGTCCATTTTATGCTTTTTTTATCTTTTTTCTTTGAATGTAAATGATTTTGGGTTCCGATAAAACCTATTTTTACCAGCAATTAAAAATGATTAACTTTATGAGCTACTGATGATGATCATGGAATACCTCATGCTAATGTAAATATGTTAAGGTGTGATTGTACAAAAGTGTTTGGAAACATGCTTGGATGCTACATGTAAAATATTAACTTGGACCATCATGATCACCGATGAGATAGATTTAGCGAAGGTAGTCATGGACAATGAAATTGTTAAGACTACAATTAACATGATTAAGATGATTCTATCACTATAGTTATGTGTTTGATTGTTTTTGTGTTTAGTTGTTTTCTGGAGGTTACTTGAAGATGCTAGATTCTAATCCTACAAACACGATTCATTTTGAGAAAAGATATAAGATATTTTAAATGATAAACAATGATATTTGAAAAGTCTAAAGTTTCTAAACAACTAAATAGTTTGATCGGTATCGATAATTTAAATTGTTGTTGTAGTCAAATGTTATTGGTTAAAATTCATTGGCGAATGAGCATGGAAAACTGGAAATAATTGTTTAATAGTTATATATTTGAGATGAGCGTGTAAAGATGATTTGAGAAAGCTTATTGGTTAAGAAGGAAAATACTTGATGACATAATTTAATTTCTTTATTAAATCCAAAAATAGAAAGGTGTGGTCAATAAATTTCCAATTGGACATAGAGATATGTGATATGAAGTCAAGTGTATGGTAAGATTGGAAAGGTATTATGTTTTAGGGTTTTCTATGGAAGTGGAAACATAAGAGAAGTAAAGAAATATTAACTAAAAAAGAAGATGGTGAATATCTTGTTGATCATGTGTCGGTGATGAAGGAAGAAGAGACAGAGTGGGTGGTCCATCCAAGTGTTAGAGAAGAATGTGAAGAATTTTGTTTTAGCTACAAAGGATCTTATCAAGCAAAGAAGGTTTCTATTTCACAGATCATTCTTACCTATTGTTTCCTAGCAACTACAACAGAGTGTTGGAAATCCCCAAGTGAGGTAGATCATGACAGATGTTTATTGTATTGTAAATTATGTATGGTGGCACTATAATAAGTGTTCTAAGTCTTGTTACAAGGACAACTCTCACAAGGTACAATCTTGTTATGAGATTTAGGGAAATCCTCTCACAAGGTTACATTTTGTCATGTCTATGTAAATGCCTTTAATAGGGTAAAGCCTTTCACAAGGTGTACTATGAATGAGTACAAATTTCTGGGTGTCATCCCGAATATGGATTTTCCCTAAATTGGGTTCCCATGATACAAAAAATATTATATCTTTGTGTTGGGTATTTCATGGTTGCACATTTAAATTTCATTGTTGAGTTGCTTCTTTGATGGATAAGTGAAAATGTTTAAATGTTGAAATCGACAGATCACTGATTCAACCCCACCCCGCCTCTTAGTAATTTCATCATAGTAAGGGTAACATCAGCTGTCACATATGAAACCAAAATTGTCCCAAATGTACTGTCCAAAACCATCTATCACACTGTCATGAAATGTAATGCCATTGTCATGAAATGAAACCATCTGTCACATGAAACAATCTATCACACTCACACTGAATATCTCTCCCTTTTTGCATCAACGAGAATCAACAAAATTTGTATCAAACTTCTTTAAAAATTATGGATAACTACTAGTAGGAGAAAAAACATAAATAGAAGACTCCTCAAAATTGAATGCATCTAAAACAACAAAGATTGAGAAATCACTCCCAATCTTAGATGAAATCGTTCAAAGGTTTCATGAGGTAAGACTTTAATAAAAATGTTAGCAACCTGAGCTTAAGTAGGAACATAAGTCAACTAAAATTATTTTTTAATTACCTTCTCCCTTAAAAATTAAATTTAATAGCAATATGTTTTGTTCTAGAGTGCATCATAGGATTCTTACTGAATTGAATTGCACCGATGTTGTCACACATGATTTAAATAGGTTTAGATACCTGAATACCAATATCAGATAACTGATAGGCCAACCAAATCAATTGTGTACAACAAGATATAACAACAATGTATTATGATTCAGCGGTGCATAAGGTTACACATTCTTCTTTCTTGCTATGCAAGTCAACAAGCCTATCCCAAAAAGAGAAAGAAACACCACTAGTGATCCTTTTATCAGCCATAGAAGTATTCCAGTCAGCATTTATAAATCCAACCAGAGAGAGATAATTACTATGAGGATACTAAAGACCATAATCAACTGTGCCTTGAATATATTTGAAAATTATGTTAACAACATTAATATGTGATTGTCTTGGTGTAGATTGAAACTGGGAACCAAACAAACAGCCTGCATTA
Source organism: Thuja plicata (assembly GCA_018584345.1). Taxonomy (NCBI): domain Eukaryota; kingdom Viridiplantae; phylum Streptophyta; class Pinopsida; order Cupressales; family Cupressaceae; genus Thuja; species Thuja plicata. The sequence continues at coordinate 1,082,889 of MU224912.1, read as the reverse complement.
ATCCTGGTCTTGATGATGTAATATAAAGTAGGATAGAAATCATGGACCTAAACTTAGATTGATTAAATGCTGGTGCATCATCAGATTTTATTAATTTACAATCTCTTTTCATCAGTGTACAGATAGGATTTCAATCTTCCATCTAAAAATTTTTAAACATTTCTTTTGCATTTTTTTTTTTGCGAAAGAAATAGACCATGTTCCGTTTCGAAATTTTGAGAACCAAGAAATAAATTTAGTTCTCCAAATTATGATTCCATGATAGCTGAGAATTGTTTGAACAGATCATCATTGGTTCAACCAAAAATAATGTCATCAACATAAATTCAGTAGCTAAAATGTCACCCCCTTCAATTTTTGTGTATAGAGTTCTATCTACACTACCATGAGTAAAACCGTTTGCATTCAAATGAGCATCTAGTCTAGAGTAACAGGCCCTAGGTGCTTGTTTTAGATCATATAATGCATTTTTAAACCTATAGACAAAATCATTTTTTTTTCAGTAGATTCAAACCCTTCAGGTTGTTCCATATAAACTTCCTCTTCAAAATATCCATTTAGCAAAGTGGTTTTTACATCCATATGATATAAATTCATTTTTTTATAACTTTCATAGGCCAAGAATATTCTAATAGATTCTATGATAGCTACTTGACAAAATGTTTCACCAATGTCAATCCCTGCTTGTTGTGCATATCCTTTACAAACAAACCAACCTTTGTTTCTTTCAAATTTTCTTGTTTCATCAAGTTTGTTTCTAAATATCCACTTTCTTCCTATGAAATTTTTATCACCAAGCCTTGGCACTAGTTCCCAATGTTAGAATAGTCCCAAAGGATAACTGAGAGGGGGGAGGGGGTGAATTAGTTATTAGCTAATTAAATTATTTTCTCTTGTTAACTTCAGAATACAATAAAGTAAATGCACATTTAGATAACACAATATACAACACCACAATTTGGTTATGGGGAAAACAAATGGTAAAAACCTAGGCTGGAATTAACACCCACAATAAACTATACTTGTTTATAATAATCCCTGTTAGAAGATCTTGCAAACCTGTTAGGAGTTGTTCTTTACAATCCAATAAGTATAGTTACTTGGTTAAGGGTCTGACCCTGTTAGGAGTCTTTTACAAATAACCCAGTTAAGGGTGAGGACTCACTGTCAAAAAGGTCACTAGTTCATTGGTGAAGGCTACAACCTTCTAAATAATAGATATGCACTATATCTGATGATGAAATATAGAGTAGACCTGTTGTCTTGATAAGTTTGAGTGTATTGTAATCTTTTACTTCTTCTTCACATAGATCCTTGATGAATGAAACACAACTGATATTCTGCTCTGTACATTTTCTGTCTCTTTTCTTATCATTCACACTTAAAGTTTCACACATGACTTGCTATAAGTATCTTCCTCAAAGTATCAGATCAAGGGACCTGTTAGAAAACTCTTCATAACATCCTTTTTGGCTTTACTAATCATGCAATTATAATTACAACTGCACAATATAAACTGAATAGACACGACGCTTCACTAAGTCGGCCTCACCAAATTAACTCTAACTTTGCAATCTTGTTAAAACATGTTTGGCACCTTTAGATAACTATCTACAACTAATAACTAAACTTGAATATACACACACAAATATTGAAGATAGGCACAACTCAAGAACCAATGCAATACATCGGCTCTATACAAACAAACTCCAGAAACTATAACTGCCACAAAACAGAATTGCACAACATAAATGAAACTTCATATCTGAGTCTGCGTGTATGAAAAAAACATCAGCAACATGAATATAACCATACAGAGCTTGATATCATCATTCTAATAAGTACATATAGATCACTGTTGTATATTATATGTTTTCATCAATGACAAACATACAATCAACTAGCTGCCAGAAGTAAATCTCCAACAATCTCACCCTTTGACATTGATGGCAACATATGATATTAAAAACATCTTCAGTGCATGGTGTCTTCCATATTTTTACAATCTTCTCAATATCCTCATCAAAGATTCCTCTACACTGCTACAGCTCCTCTATTTGTTTTTATACTCCCCCATAGTATATGCTCCCCCTTACTATATACTCCCCCTTTGACATCAATGGAAAAGGGTGCCATAAGAAATTAGGCACATGTACTACTCTAGAAGTAGAGTAGTCAACCATTCATATGTCACTCTGGACTAATGTTCTTACCGCTTTATCTAATTAGACTCAAGAGAGTGAATTACTCCCAACTTCTCCCTGAGATACCTAAAAGTATCTTTTGATAAATGTTTTGAGAAAATATCTGGCAACTGTTCTTTCGTGCTCACATAGTCCAATTTTACTTCATTATCTGCAACTTTCTCTCTAAGAAAATGGTATTTAATCTCAATGTGCTTTGTCTTTGCATGCATCATAGGGTTTTTGGACATGTTGATAGTACTGGTGTTATCACAGTGAATAACAATAGGATAATAAACCTGTATACCAAAATATTTAACCATCTGCTTGATCCAAACCATTGTTGAACAATTCACTGCTGCTGCAACATATTCAACTTTTACTGTCGACTGAGAGATACAATTCTGCTTCTTGCTTACCTAAGAAACCAACCTATCTCTAAGAAATAATGCTCCTCTAGAAGTACTCTTCCTGTCATCAATACAACTTGCCCAATCTGCATTTGTATACACATGAAGTTGTACATTCTCTGATTTAGGATACCATAAACCATATTTTATAGTTCCGTTTAGATATCTAAATATTCTCTTTATTGCCATTAGGTGATTCTATTTTGGTTTAGCTACAAATCTACCAACAATGCCAACTACATTAGATATGTCTTGTCTAGATTGAGTAAGATATATAAGTTTTCCAATCATAGATTTATACAATGTCTTTTTAACTGTTGTGGAATCATCTTCTTTAGACAACTTGCTTCCTATAATCATAGGAGTGTATACTGGCTTGCAATCTTCCATCTTGAAAGTCTTCAATATTTCCTTCACATATTTGGACTGATTTATAAATATCCCTTTATCTGTCTGCTTTACATTTAATCACAAAAAGCATTTTATAGGACCAATCATTCTCATTTCAAATTCATTATGCATTTCTTTTGCAAATTATGCACTTCTTTTGCAAATTCTGCACTAATCTTGTCATTACCTCCAAAGATAACATCATCAACAAATATGGAAACAAGTAATAATCCATCATGTGTCTCTCTTATGAATAGGTTACAATCTATTGGTCCTTTCTTAAATCCAATCTTGGTAAGATAACCATCTAGTCTCTCATACCAAGCTCTTGGGGCTTGTTTAAGTCCATAGAGTGCTTTCTTCAATCTGCATACCATGTCTGGTTTATCTGATAGATTAAATCCTTTAGGCTATTCTATGTAGACTTCTTCCTTCAAGTTACCATTTAGAAAGGTGGATTTTACATCCATTTGATATACTTTGAAGTCTTTGAATGTTGCATAGGCCAAGAATAACTTGATGGCTTCTAATATGCTCACAGGGGTAAATGTGTTAGTGTAATCTATCTCTTCCCTCTGTGCATATCCTTTACACACTAGTCTTGCTTTGTTTCTCACCGCTATACCATCTTCATTCATCTTGTTCCTGAATACCCACTTTGTTCCAATCACATTTTTGTCACTAGGTCTAGGAACCAATTCCCATGTGTCATTTTTTATTATTTGATCTAATTTTTATTCCATTTCTTTCTACCAATCAGAATCCTTGCAAGCATCTTCAACATATAAAGGTTCAATCTGTGAAAGTAAACATACCTCTTCATCCACTATTAACCTTTTTACATTTGATCTAGTCAAAACATTACTGCTCTGATCTCCAATGATATCATCTTTTGAATGATACCTAGATGTGAACTCTAAAAATTTTGGTGTAACATCCTCATCTGTAATCTATTATGCTTCTTTCCTTGATTCGGGTTCATTACATGAAACATCAATACAACCAAACATTTCTTCAATAATAGTGTCTTTACTGCTAGGCCTGGGTTCATCCTCAATCTAGGTGCATATTCATAGTACCTTTCTTGAACCATGAACTTCTCATCGATCTTTACATTCAAGTACTTTCAATTATCTTTGTTAATCTCAAATTAAAAAATTTGTATGCTTTGCTTTTAGTAGAGTAAACAAGGAAAATACCTTCATCGCTTCTAGCATCAAACTTACCAACACCATCATCTCTCTTGATGTAGCACTTGCTGCCAAATATTCTAAATTATTTTACTGTGGGTATATTACCAAACCAAAGTTCATAAGGTTTCTTATCCACTCCTGGCCTTAGTTGTGTTCTGTTGATAGTATAGATTGTTGTATTGACTGCATCTCTCCAATAGGTGTGCACAACTTTTCCTTCAGTCATCATAGTGCGCGCTGTATGAAGTATGATCCTATTCCTTCCTTCTGCTATCTCATTTTGCTTTGGGGTTCTAGGTGCACTCAACTATCTTTTAATTCCATGTTCTTCACAGTAGTCATAAAACTGGTCAGAGGTGAATTCTCCTCTATCTAATCTCAAACACTTTAGTTTTCATCTAGATTCATTCTCCACTTTGGCTTTGAATATTTTGAACTTCTCAAAGGCTTCAGACTTCTCCTTTAAGAATGTAACCCACATCATCCTTGAAAAGTCATGAAAAAACAAAATGAAATACCTTTCTCTGTAATATGATCTTCTTTGAGTGGGACCACATAAATCTATATGAACTAGGTCTAACTTGTTTTCAGCTGAGTTCTACTTGCTTCTGAAAGAGCTTCTGGCATGCTTTCCATAACACATTCCCTAAAACATTGTGTCAATTGGTCTTGCAATACTTAGAAGGTCTCTAACTACCTTGACATTGCTTATCTTCACTATATTATCAAAATTGATATGACAGAGTCTCTTGTGCCATAACCAACTGTCATCTACTTTTGCAATAAAACAACTTACATCTGAATTGAGTTGAAAAACATTATCTTTTGTTTTTGAGCTTGATATAATCACGTCTCCTTCTTTGTTGCTAATAGTGCATTTTTTGTCTTTAAATTCCAAACGATAACCTTTTTTAAGTAGCTATCCAATACTTAGTAAGTTGTGATGTAATCCATCAACATACAAAACATCATCTATCTTATTCTTTCCATCCACGGTGATAGATCCTCTACCTATGATAGGTTTGGGAGTGTTATCTCCAAATCTAACCATACCACCTTTGTACTTGTATAGATGAAAAAATCTGTCTTTATCACTTGTCATGTGATGAGAGCATCTGTTGTCAATGATCCAATCAGTTCTGATGTCTGCTTTGGAAATTAGGGCTAACTCCTGTGCTTCCTTTTCATCTTCAATGTCCATTTCCTCAAGAAATTTGTCCATGTCTTTAAGGGCAATGAATCTAATTTCATCTTCTCCTAAATCTTCATCAATTACACCTTCTTCGACATGATAGCATTCCTTCATGTATTTAGGTTTATAATTAGATCTGAATTTATTTACTCTTGTAGGACACTTGGATGCAAAGTGACCGATCTTGTTGCATGAAAAACATTTTAATGGAAGTTGTCCTTCGTATTTCCCTTTGACTTTATTTTCTCTTTTAGCAATCATGGCTATGATTTCTTCTAGTTCTTAACCAAATTCTTCTTTCTCATTATTGCTAGAGATGTGAGATTTCTTACCATGGAATGAAGCTTTGAAGGTTGTTTGACTTTTAGGTTCAATCTTGAATCCTAATATCTCAAATGCAGAAATTTTATTGATCAAAGTATCTCTCTTGAAATCTTGTGAAAATTGCATGGTTTCCTCTAGAATGCTGATCTTGTTCTCATAGTCTGTTGTTAAAGTAGTCAACAACTTGTCCATTATATCTTCTTTTGATATTTCTCCACCATTATTTCTGATTCCAGAAACTACTTCATTTATCCTCTGATTATAGGCTCTAATGTTTTCTTCAGCTGACATCTCAAGATTGTTGTATTTCTTTTTCCATGCTTTCCTGCACGCATTCTTTGCTCTAACATCTCCTTCAAACATGTCTTCTAAATACTTACATATTGTGTATGCCTTGTCTACTTTCTTGATCTCAAAAAATTCACTATCAGATAGTGCACTTATAAGGGCTTCTTTGGTAACTGCATTAGCTGTGAATGTATCCTTTTGTTTAATAGTAGCATCATCTCTTGATAGGTCTTTTAGAGAGGGAATAACAACTTCTTGTGTGGCTATCTCAAAGATGTCAAAACCAACACACTATAGATGTGTTATCATT
>MU224912.1:1062483-1076475 GCA_018584345.1 Thuja plicata | reverse complement strand
GGGGGGGGGGCGTTATTCAGTTATCAGCTGATTAAATTCTTTTCTCATGTTAACTTTAGAATATAATAAAGTAAATGCACGTTCAAATAACAAAATAGACAACACCACAATTTGGTTATGGGGAAACCAAATGGTAAAAACCCCAGTGGGAATTAACACCCACAATAAACTATACTTGTTTATAATAATTCCTGTTAGAAGATCTTGCAACCCTGTTAGGAGTTTTTATTTACAATGCAATAAGTATATTGACCTGGTTAAGGGTCTGACACTGTTAGGATTCTTTTACAAATAACCCGGTTAAGGGTGAGGACTCACTGTCCAAAAGTTCACTGCTCCATTGGTGAAGGCTACAACCTTCTAAAGAATAGATATGCACTATATATGATGATGAAAGGTAGATTATACCTACTATCTTGATCAGTTCTAGTGTATTGTAATCTTTTACTTCTTCTTCACATAGATCCTTGATGAATGGAACATAATTGATATTCTGCTTTGTACATTTTCTGTCTATTTTCTTATCATTCACACTCAGCGTTTCACAAATGAATTTCTATAGGTATCTTCCTCAAATTATGAGATCATGGGACCTTTTAGACAACTCTTCATAACATCCTTGTTGGCTTTACTAATCACAGAAGCATAATTACAACTGTGCAATATAAATTGAATAGACGCGACACTTCACTAAGTCAGACTCACCAAATTAACTCTAACTTTGGAATCTTCTTGAAACATGTTTGGCGCCTTTAGATAATTGTGTAACTCAAGAACCAATGCAATACGACGGCTTTTTACAGACAAAATCTAGAAACTATAACTGCCACAAAACAAAATTGCAAAACATAACTGAAACTTCATATCTAAGTCTGCATGTATGAACAAAACATTAACAACATGAATATAACTATGGAAGGCTTGATATCATCATTCTGATAAGTACATATAGATCATTTTTGTATATTATATGTTATCATCAATGACAAATATACAATCAACTAGCTACCAGAAGTAAATCTCCAACACCCAAGTCTTATTTTTCTAAATTTGATTTATTTCATCTTTTATTGCATTACACCAACAAGTATCATTCAAATCTTTAGAAACAATTTTGGGTTCAAAAATAGTTACCAGGTAATAATGTTCATCCATTTGTGCTTTCTCTTCACGTCTCCTTTTTCTCATTGTTAAGATACCTCCATCTTTATGACCAATGACCAATGATTCAGGATGTCTTTTGGCAATAATCCTAGAAGGTATTTTTAAGATAGTATCCACTTTGGGATTTCATGACATAGAAGCATCTTGGGGTCATCAAAATCCTATATAAAATAAATCTATGTTTTCTTTTGATCTCAGAAACTTGTTGGAGATTGTCTGTAGACTACTTAGTAACTACTATGGACTTCTCGGTTGAAGGCTTGGTTCACTGATCAAACTCAGTTACTATTCTTGGCTTAGTTTCACCGAATAGTCTCGGTGGCTTGGTGGTTTTCCTATTTCCTATTTCATTGAGTGTTTTTTCTTTATTTGGATCTTCAGGATGACATCTTCATTTAAATTTGGTCATTTAATTAATGTTGGGCTCTCTCAAAGGGATGTGTGTGGACCTAAATATAGATTGTTTCTCTTTCCTATGCTAGATTTTTAGGGTATTTTTGGGCTGAAATTTTTGGTAGCCTCTTCAATAAATGTAGTGTTCTATCTTAGGTTTAGGGTAGTAGAATTTGTAGTAGTTTTTGGTAGGGAAGATTGGCAGTACCCTCGCATATATGATGACTATTATGTAATAGAGTTGAATGTATATGGTTGTAACCAGGAAGGCCATACAGCCCGACATGTATGAATTTTGATGAAATAATATGAGTTTCTATATTCATTCTCTCCTTCTCTTTTTTTGATCTAATGTGTTATGTTTCTACAAGATGGTTTGGTGCTTGGGAGTGCCTTTGGCCCTAATTAATACCCCTCCTTCTATTAGGTCATATTAGAGCAAAGGTTAGATCTAAGGTTCTTCTGTAAATCTTAGTTGTTTGTTTGTTGTGGGGTAGCAGATTATGATCTAACCTACAATTAAAGAGGGTTTCAAGATGGTTTGAGGGAAGAGAAATGTATATCCAAGCTTAGCTAATATGATAAGACAAATTTCTTTTAGATTGGAAGTTTTTGAGACAAACATGCACTAAGGAAGAAATCTTGAGGATGTTTGTGATGATGAGGAAGCTAAGGAAGTGGAAGAAGAAGCCACACCTACACCTAAATTGGATAAAGGTGAAGTAATATTCCTATGAGCATTAAGAAGGTTAAATTCCACATCACAGTTTAATCCTCTTGAGTATAGTAGAAAGTTGGATTAAGATGAGATGATAGATTGGATAACTGAGATGGACAAATATTTCTTGTATGGGAACATTAGAGGAGAAAAATATGAATATTACAAGAACAAAATTGAAAGGTTGTGCATCCTTGTGGTGACAGAATCTACAATTAGATAGAAAGAAGTAAGGTAAAGGAAAAATAAAGGTGTGGGATAAGATGCTAAACAAGTTGAAGGGAAAGTTTCTACCTTGTGATTATCAAATTAACCTAGTTAGGAGAATGTAAAGTTTCAAGAAGAAAGATATCTCTGTGAAGGATTATACTCTAAAATTTTACAAGTCAGATATCAGATCTAGACATAATGAATGAGGTGGAAATAATTTCAAGGTACCTTAATGGAAGGAGTTCTATTCAAGAAGAGATTAGTTTGGTAAAGATGGAGAGTATAGAGGAAGTTAATCGGTTTTCCCTAAAAGTTGAGGATAAATTGACTAAGAGATATGATAAAAGACAAAGAGGAAGAGGTGGTAGATTCCATAGAGGAAGAGGTAGATCTCATGGTTAAAATTGTTGATTTGATCAGGACAAGAGAGATTAAGACAAAGGCAAGACTGAGTGTAAATTTTTAAGTTCATTCAGAGGTAGAGGTAATTTTACTATCAAGGGGGATATGGAAGAAGAGGATTCCAAGGAACTTGTTACAATTTTTGAGAAGAAGGACATAGATCATTTGAGTGTACACCTGCAAGAAAGAACTTTGGTAATAGAAGAAATGCTTTGGTGCAAGAAGATTCACCTAATGAACCTGAGAAGGAAGGAAACATGTTGGTCAGAAGAATATTATGGAGTGAAAATAATAAGAATGATCTTGTAAGAAAAGGTTACTCCAAGACTAGATGTAGACTTGTAGACCAAGTTTAAGTGATTATTGATAACTTGGGAGTTCAAAAAATCTGGCATCTGAGTAGATCATGAAAAAGTTATAGTTGGAAAGACTAAAGCACCCAAAACCCTATTAGATTTCATAGATCAAGGATGAACATACACTTATGGCATGTGAACAATGTTTGGTCAATCTGAAAATTGGAAAGTATTATGATAAGATGTTATGTGATATTATGCCTATGGATTGTTGTCATATTTTGTTGGGTAGACCTTGGTGTAGGAAAGTGATAAATTTGGGTAATGTGATTCACTTTTTGATTGTCATTTATGTCAACACATCTGGGTTTAAGACCGATTGTTTTGAAGATAAGTTTTGGTATGTCAAAAACTGACTAAGTACAGAAACATAGATACAATATTGTTTTGGATGTCGAAGACAAAGATCGATGAATTAAGGCATGCGAGCTTAATGGAAGCTATTATGGAGTATGTCTAAAATACAACTAAAATCAATTTTAATTTGGTAAAGTTTATGATAATTTATAAGGATTTGAAGATTGACAGACAACAGAGAACAGCGACACAGAGCAGTTGGACACCAGCGAAGAATAAGGGAGTATGACTTGGAATCCAGGAAATTGAAGTTGTATTTTTGCTATTGATAGTGTATAATTTGACTATGCAAGAGTGCTGACTATGCACTTGATATTTTCTATATTAAATATATTTTGTATTGAAGGCTGACTTAGTACAATTTGTAATATTTATTCTGAGAGCTGACTTTGTAAAGTTAAAAAGATATATATGTAAGATCTTTTTGGTAAAAATTGGGTATTGTGAGCAAGTGAAGGATATGCAGAGAAGACATGTGAATGGTGGACCAGAGAATGACAGAGCTATAAAGGAACTATCAAAGAATTTGTGTTGCGTGTTTTTTTTCATCACTAAGAACCTTTTGTAACAGAATTACATTGTAAGAGTTGTAAGCTCATTGGCCCCTAACAGGGTGTTGTGAACCTTTAACAGGGTTGTTATTCCTCTAACAAGGAAATTTACTATGTAATATTCAGCTCCTAACAGGGCTAGGTCTCCTTACAGGGACATTATACTATAGTACATGCTTGTGGGTATCATCCCCGTCGGGGTTTTCCCTTCGCCAGGGTTTCCTCATAAATAAATCATGGTGTTATGAGTTATGTGTTATTTGTTTATGTTCTTTCCTTTACTGCAATTGTATGGTTAATGTTCAAGTGGTTGAAGAATTTAATTTTACTATTATAATACTGATTCATCTCCCTCTCAGTATTATCCAATCCTAACACTTGGAATATGATAGACATGCTATTTATGATGGAAGATTGAATAAATATACTATTTGGGTCGATAGCAAGAGATCAATCTTAATACCTTTGGTTGAAGAATCAGTTGGTGACATATGTACATCTTTAAAATTTTGATTGATGGGAGGTAGATAGTTTGTTAAGAATATAAAGAGAAATGATGTATGTTGTGCTTTGATTCCTAACAAACCAAGTGAGAAACAAGAAGATAAAGTTCTTGAAGATGTTGAGAATTTTCTCACCGAGTACAAGAAAATCATTTTAGATAATGTATGTATGATGGTTTTCCACCAATGAGAGATATAAGTCATTATATGGATCTGATTCCTCCAGATACTTTTCCAAACAAGGTACCACATTGATTGACACCTACCAAGAATGAGGAGATCAACTGACAAGTTTATGAATTGTTGCAGAAGGGATTGATTAGAGAAAGTTTGAGTGGAGAAAATTATTTTACCAAGATTTATTTGAAAAGTGGATATCATCAAATTAGTATCGGAGAAGGTAATGAATGGCAAACTATTTTTAAAACAAAGGAAGGTATGTATGAATGGTTGGTTATGCCTTTTAGGTTAACTAATCCATTGAGTGCTTTTATGAGGTTAATGAGTGATATTTTGAAGAAATACTTGAGTAAATTTTTATTGTGTACTTGGATGATATTCTGATATTCACTAAGACTAGAGAAGATCATTTGTTACACATTAGATAGGTATTGCAAAGATTGAAAGAGGAAAAGTTGTTGATTAATTTGAAAAAAGTGTTCCTTAATGAAAGAAGAACTTGTGTATTTATGATTTGTGATTTCAGCTGATGGTTTGAAGATAGATCCTAAGAAGTTTGATGCTATACTTGATTGGCCTACACCTGAGAAAGTTATTGAGGTAAGATCATTTTATGGATTAAACTTTTTTTACTGGAAGTTTATCAAAAAAATTTAGTTAAGTTTGTAATGCTATGACTGAGACAATGAGAGGATATAACACAGAATTCAAGTGGACACATGGAGTTGATAAGATTTTTTAGACTTTGAAACAAAAGGTTTTTGAATTGCATGTGTTAGCCTTACCTGTTTTCAATAAGGGTTTCCAAATTGATTGTGATGCAAGTGGCAGTGTAATAGGAGCTATGTTGATTCAAAAGGTAAACATTTTGCTTTATTTAGTGAGAAGTTGAATGATGCTAAAAGGAAATACTCTGTGTATGATCAAGAATTCAATGATATTGTTCAAGATCTAAAGAAATGGAGATATTATTTAGTGTTGAGTGAATTGATGTTAAATATTGATCTTAAGGCTTTACAGTATTTGGCTAGTCAGACTAAATTAAATCGGAGACATATGAAATGGGTAGAGTATTTTTATAATTTCACATTTTTTTTATAAAGAATAAGAATCGAATATCCAACCGAGTTGCTGATGCATTGAGTAGAAGATATTTGTTAATTGAAATGAGAATTGAATTTCTTGGTTTCAATGATATGAAGACTTTGTATGAATGTGACCCTAATTTTTCTGAGCCATAGACAATGGGAAGAGAACCTATTCTAGATCAACTGAGTAGGTTTGAAGAGTATTTCATTCAAGAAGATATGTTGTTCAAAGGTATTCAATTATGTATACCAAAAGGATCAATGAGAAATAATTTGATAAAGGAGAAGACCAGTAGTGGTTTGGCTGGGCATTCTGGCATTGAAAAGATATTGAGATTACTTAAGGAAAGGTATTTTTGGCCTCAGTCGTATAAGGATGTTTAGTAATTTGTTTAGAGTTGTGGAATTTGTCAAGTTACAAACAGAGTAAGTCAGAATACTGGATTGTATACACTGATTCCTATTCCTGAGAAATCTTGGAGTGATATTATTATGGATTTTGTTCTTGGCTTACTGAGGAAAGAAAGAGGTAATGAATCCATATTTATTTTTATAGATATATTTTCCAAGATGACACATTTCATACCATGTAGGAAAACATCATATGTAGTGCAAATAGCAGATCGTTTCTTTGAGGAGATTGTTAGATAGCATGGATTACCAACCAGTATCATGTTTAACTAAGACAATAAGTTTGTTGGCTATTTTTGGAAAACTCTTTAGAAGAAGCTGGACAATGAGTTGAGTTATAATTTTACATTTCATCCATAGATTGATGGGAAAACCGAGGTTATAAACCAAATTTTGGGTAATTTTTTGAGATGCTTAGTTGGAGACAAACTGATTAATTGGGATTTGATGTTAGCACAAGAAGATTTTGCATATAATAATTTAGTTAATAAGACTACTGGAAATACACCCTTTCAAAATGTTACTGCCATACAACCAAGAGGTATATCAAAATTGAGAGATATTGTTGTAGGAGAGAATAGGAGTGTTGAAGGAGAAGAATTTGTTGAGTTCATGAAGTCATTGCATGAGGAAGTGAAACATAAGTTGCAGCAAAGTAATAAAAAATATAAGAATAGTGGAGATAGAATAGATAAGAATTTTGAGGTTGGCAATGAAGTGATGGTTCATTTGAAGAAAGGTAGATTTCCTATTTGAACATATAGTAAATTGAAGATGAATAAATTTGGTCCTTGCAAGAAAGTGTGGAAGTTTGACAATGGAAATGCTCATGAAGTAGAGTTACCTGATGACATAGATATATCACCTATATTCAACATTTTAGATTTGTATTAGTATTATGAACTTGATGAAGAAGTGACAGTTATGAGTGATTATCCTAAGAAACATATAGAAATTTTGGAGTAAAGAATTGGTAAGAGAACCAGTGGAAATGATTACATGGAATAATTGGTAAAGTGGAAGAACAGATCAATTAAAGACTCTACATGGATTTATCAATGTAAGTTAGATTCAATGCATGTCATACCTAACTCATGATTCAAAGAATCATTTTTTTTCAACCCTAGGTGTTTTATGCAGGAGCATCTTGGATACATGGAAATCCTATATAAACCAAAAATATGTTTTCTTTTGAGTTCAGTAGCTTTTTGGAGACTTTCGATAGGCTACTTGGTAACTACTCTAGAGTTCTCAGTGGAAGGCTACTCAGTAACCACTCTAGAGTTTTCTTTTTTTGGATATTCAGGATGATATCTGTATTTAATTTTGGTCACATAATTAATGTTAGGATCTATCATAGTGATGTGTGTAGACCTAAATCTGGGTTGTTTTTCTTTCCTATGCTGAATGTTTAGGATCTTTTAGGGCTGACCTTTTTGTTAGCCTCTTGTATAACTGGAGTGTTATGTATCAGGTTTAGGGTATCGGTCTTGGTAGCAGTTTTTGGTTGGAAGATTGGTAGTAACCTTGCATATATGAGGACTATTCTCTAATAGATTTGAATGTATATGCCCATAATTGGGAAGTCCTTACAACCTGACATTTATGAAGTTTGATGAAATAATATGAGTTTATGTATTCCTTCTCTCCTTGTCTTCATTTGAGCTTCTGTGTTGTATATCTAGAATTTGGTTTGGTGCTTTGGAGTGCCTTTGGACCGAAGTACTATCCCTCCTTGCATCATTTGAGAAAATTTCTTGCTTATTAAAATCTAGTACTACTATGTCCGATTCATAAATACCATACTTATGAGAAAAGTTCTTTCTTATTAAAATCCAGTACTACTATGTCCGATTCATAAATACCATACTTATGAACATCATGAACCTATTGAAAAACTGAAGTGGATGCCTCTTTAGCACCTTTCCCATGATCATTGTCTAAAGTGACACTCTCATCAAAAATTGCATTGATAACTTCAACAATTTTATTCAGCCTTTTATTTAAATATTTAAAGTCTTTACTATGTGTTGAATACCCAAAGAATATACCTTCATTAGATTTTGAAATAAACCCCTCTAAACTATCATAATCTTTTCTAATAAAACCCTTGCATAAAAATATTTTGATGTGTTTTATTTGGGCTGTCTTACTATACCACAATTAATAAGGAGTGAAATATGTTATAAATCTTATCTGAACTTGATTTAAAATATAAAAAAAATTGTTTGAGCAACTTCTTTCAAAAACATATCAGGTACTTTAGCTTCATTCAACATGGTTCTAGCTATTTCTTTTACAGTTTTATTTTTTCTCTTAATGACACCATTTTTTTGTAGAGTGCGGGATGTTGAATATTATATTTTAATGCCATGGCTTTCAAAATATTCAATGTAACCTTGAGAGGTAAACTCACCACCTCTATCAAATCTTAAACACTTAAGTTTTAAATATGATTCCCTTTCAACCATTTTTCTTGAATACCTTGAATCGTTCAAATGCTTCAGATTTGTGTTTTAAAAATGTTACTCAAACCATTCTGGAATAATCATCAATAGACAAGATAAAATATTTTCCACCATTTATAGACTGCATTTTGATTGGACCATACAAATCTCTGTGTGCTAGTTCTAAAGGCCTGATAGATGAGTATTCTTTTGTTTTGAAAGATTTTTTTTTTTTTTTTCCTTTTACACATTCATCATAGATTTTATTTGTTGGTTTACTGATTAAGGGAAGACCTCTAACATTCTAATTTCTACTTTTTCTGACCAAATTATCACAGTTAATATGGCCTAACCTCTTATTTCATAGTCATTTCCCTTCAATCTGACTCATAAAGAAAGAATTGATCAAAGAAGTTTCTTGAAGTGTTCTATCTAACAAATTATATAGATTTCCACTAGTTCTTGAACCACTTAAAATTATTTTATCCTTTTTATTCTTAATTCAACAACCTTTCGCATCAAAAGAAATAGAATAACCACTGCCACAAATTTGAATAACACTTAAGAGATTATATTTTAAACCTTCAACATAATATACATCATGCACATGAGCATCTTTATTCAAATAAAAAAATCGATACCCTTTTATGTAAGCACCAAAGTTATCACCGAATCTTATGAAACCTCCATCAAAATATTCTGTTGTTTGAAACTTTTTTTTACGACCTATCATGTGGTGAGAGAAGCCACTATCTAAAAACCATGTGGTAGTTTATTTATAAACAGAGTTGTTTCCACAATCAAAGGCTTCTCAATAATCACATTTTTGGGTTTCCAAAATAGAAAAGTTTGTTCGTATAGTTTACATTGATTTTCATAATGCCCATAATAAAAACATGTGAAGCACCTTACAATCTTTTGAAAACCATATGATTTTCTATGTCCAAACTTACGTTCTTTTGAAGCGAACTTGTAAGCTTTTGTTTTATGTCCAAAAGAATAACAAGGAAAACAATAGCCCTTGAAAAATCTAAATTTAGATGTGTGATTTAAAATTCATTTTACGAGGGAGAAGCCTCCAAAGACTCCCCCAAAACATCAAGTAGGTAAACTCTAATAGCATCATTTTTTAGACTAGCATAACAGTGTGATAGAGGAATTTGTATCATCTCAAGTCAGCTTCTCACTTTGAGATGGTTTTCTACATGAGAATGTTTTATGCATTTTTAGTGTATGCTTTTCCTTTTACTTTTATTGTTGGTCCTCACAAATTTTGAAAAATGCATACATTGTGAAGATTGATTGTGGTAAAAGGTTGGATATTTGGTTTCAAGCTCAATATAGATTGTTGTATAGTGCGCTTCAGAACATATGATCTAGTATTATACCATTTTTTAGTCACCATACAATGATAGAGCTATGTCATAGCTTTGAAGGATTGTTATCAAATAATTCAAGACTCTATGATTTAAGAGTTCGTGACTAAGAGCTTAAGAACACAACTCAAGACTTCACCTTTCTAAGGGTTAAAAGACAACTCAATAGAGGCTCACAAAGAAGAAATAACAATCACATACAAACATTTTGAAAAATAATATGTAAATTAAAATCTACAAAAACATGATACATGTGTATCTAAGAACATAGAAATGTTAGTAAAATAAAATAAAAATAATTAAGTTAATATATTCTACATAGAATTTTTTTTATAAAAAGATAAGAAGAAATCAAACATTTTTATAGTCATTATCAAACTATAAGTCTAAATTAGTAAATCTAATGATATTTAAATTGAAAAATACTATTGAAAATTCAAAAATATTAAATGGGAATATTGTAGAAGTCCAAACCTTTACGATAATGATCTAAAAATATTACTACAACTAGATTATAGATTTTTGATGATATTTGTTATGATTTTTTCTCCAGCTATAAAGAAAGTTTAAAATTTCTCTAAAATCTTATTCATTATGAAGATAATAGATAGGTAATAAAGTTCATTTTTATGTTAATGTTAAATTTTGTGTTAATTAAATTTTAAATGAGCATAAAAAAAATGTTTTAATTTCTTTTGTCTTATTATTCACAAAAGTGCATATTCTTAAACAATTCCATTAACTTAATGTGATTAGTTGTGAATAAAAAAGTATATTTTTCTAGTCTTGTGGCTTATCTGTATTTGTGTTATCCCTTCAAATATTATTTCTTGGGATTTGAAACTTGATTTTACTTAATATTTTTATGTAACAATTTTAACCCATCTTTTTTGGTATATAATATTTACTTTTATCAAAATTTGATCATTTGATTAATGACATTATAATGCAAATACAGTTGATTTTGTGCTAGACATATGACATAAACTTGCATATTTTTATCTAGACCATTTCCTTCCAATCACACAACATTAGATCTAGTAGTATTGCAAAAGGGTTTTCATATATAAAGCATTTGAAGGCCACCTAAAACTATAAAGAAATTAGGAAAATATAGTGAAGACAAAATCCTTATAGAAAAAATAACCTTGTAAAATAAAATATAAATAAATATGTTATAATAAGAATAAAGATAAGAATATTTTAGATTTATTGGTAGTCAATATGACATTTTTAAAAAATGAATGAATTAAACTATGCTTAAGTGAAGAAATAGTATTAAAAATAAAAATAAAAATATTTTAAATGACAACAAATTACAACTCTAACTCTTTACATCAGCAGCCAAAACAATTCTAAAGAAAAAGGGGAAAAGAAGGTCTTGAAACACAATCACATTATTTTTATTTTTTTGGAATATATAAAATAAAACTTAAAATGTAATCATGACTTCAATTCACTTTATACTTATATCTTATTTAAAAATAACAATTATCGTAGTTGTACTTGAATTAGGTATGAAATTTATCATGAGACTCATCATAAGCTTTACTAATCTTAAAATAAAATTTTGACTATATGAAATCGTATTTATTATAGAGATAAAAACGTAATAAATTTTGTACACTTAAAAGAAACATCAATACAATTGTTCTTTTTAATATTCATCTTTAGGTTAATTTTTTCAATTTGTATTGTAAAGTATAAACAAATATATTATCTATTTTTCTAAAATTATACTTTTAACACAGTCTCCTTTAATTATAATTTTGTATTTGTCTTCTTAACTTTTAGTTATTATTATTATGAGATTGATGTTATGTATCTACACACCACTTTTAAATATATATTATTTATCATTATTGAAATTATATAAGATTGTTTTTATATCATTTACGCTCATGACCATGTCTAATAGTCTCGGCTGTAAACATCACACACTAATGACTCTTTCTTAAACAAAAAAATGTTAAATAGTCAAAGTTGACTCTTACTTTTTGCAAGCTTAATTTTTGCCTTAGTGTGTAATGTTTAAGGCTAGCCCTCCAATAGAACCATTCCATTGATGGCATTATTACAAGAAGGAAGTTCATCTTTCTCTTAGATGTCTTAGACAAACAAACTTTCATGTTTTTATCAATGTCATTTTCTGCCATTCAGACTGCAATCACACTGCAACATTAGGTACATTAGGTACAGTTATATTCTAAAGTTGGTACATTAGTTACAGTTATATTCTAAAGTGTTTTCATATTTATATATATAGAGCCTTGGAAGGCCACCTAAAATAATAGAGCATTAAGGAAAATGTACTAAATATAAAACTCTTATGGCAAAAACGAGATTACAGATATGCAGAACATTTGTAATGGGATGCAACGTGCAACTTGCAAAAGGGCAGCAATTCAACTGATAAAGGCAGAGTAGAAGTTCATTTTCGATTCCTTTAATATATAATGCCCGACAGACCAATAAAACGATACACCTTAGAACGAACAAAACTCGCTAAACGGAAATATATTTTAAAATCGCTCACCACGGAGACATTGAGTGTTATTTAAACTTATAATATTTATCATCTGCATAGAGATCCTTAACTGCAACTTATCAACTGTTTACAGAACACACTACAATATCCATCCAAACATAAACAATAGAGCAACAGACAATATGATAGTCTGTATAGCTATTTATTGCGGATAATATGGAATATATATAAAGCAACTAGTAGTACGTGGGCTAAGGCTGCTGCTTTCTAATTCGCGGGTGGTGGAAAAGGAATGAAGGGAAAACCGAACGGAGATGGAAAGGAGGGAAAAGGGAGAGGAGTGGCCGGAGTTGGTGGCAGGCTGAAGAAAGGAGAAGGAGACGGGGCCTGCAAAAGATGACGGTTGTTATGAATATCTCTCGCCAGCACACAGGCGCTGAACTCCATCATCAACAAAACAGTAGCCAACACCAAACAAGCCCTGCGAGAAAACATCTTGACTGCAACTGAAAGAAATTAAAGATTCGTCAAAGCTAAAATGTTTTGCTTTGGAGCAAATGTATGGGAGGTGGGTCTCATTTATAATAGCCGAGAAAGTGGAAACCTTTAATTTCTGCCAACTCATTTGCACGAATGAGTGGAGTGCTGCGGCTCTGAAGGCAAATTTGTCCGGACTGCTTATGGAATATAAATGTATATAGTCGGGCTGATTGGATGCAAATTTGAGGATTTTACATTAAGCAGCTTCGAGAGCCATGGAACATGAATAATCTTTGTCATTAAAATTGAAGTACTCATGCGTAATGTTGTTGAGAGAGGATGGGTAGCTGTCTTTGACTGCGAGTGTCTATCACGTACGAGGTGCAATTAGACGTGCTCAGAGCGGCATTTAACACCGCCTGATAGTAGTTTGACGTACGTATATATTCCTATTCTGTCATGAAACAAAATGTACGGAGTTTAACCCAAGATCGAAGATTTTTAATCGAAGTAATTTGATATCGACTTGCTACCTTTTTTTCTTTCAGCTATATTAAAACTAGCACTGGCACCTAATACGAGGTTCAAGGGATCGCTGATAGGATGTTTAAAAAGTGAAATACATTTTAACTTTGTATAATTAATTATATAATTGTTAAAATTTATATATGTTCTGACATATTGTTAAAGTATGATTTTTCACATGAAGCATTTTTTTGGAGTTATTAGATGTTGTTATAGTAATATCAATATGTTATAGATAGTAGTTTCCTTTTTTGTCATCTAATGACATATTTTGGAGGTTTCTATTATAATATGTTTAAAAATATTAAAACTTACACAACAAATATATATATATATATATATA
>MU224912.1:1007759-1036490 GCA_018584345.1 Thuja plicata | reverse complement strand
ATGAAACATTATAAAATTATAATGAATAGACATGTCCCATGAAGGGACATGTCTCTCCTAGCCTCTTTCCCAATATAAATGAAAGAGAGATTGTTGCATTTGAAACACACAAAAAATACAATAGAGGTAGTGCTATTACATTTGCAGTGATCTTAATTTCTCAACAACATTACATGTTTGGTGTATGCAATCTACTCAATTAGTTATTATAGAACATTGGGTTACAAAGATAAGTTTGAGAGTTTTTAAGGGTACTAATTCACCCCATCCCTCTAATTACACACCTCTCCATTATCCCAACAATTGGTATCAGAGCTAGTTCTTTTGTTTAGAAGGTTTAATCGGTAAAAAGAAAATATTTTACAATAGAAAGGTATACACTTGATAAAACCATTGAAAATTAGAAGTTATAGTTGTAGATCTTTGTCAAAAAATACAAGGAAGCCAAAGAGAGAATCAGGGAGATGTTGATTAAGAGAAAGGACATGGAACTTCGCTGTTGTGAGACTGATTATCAGAAAGAAGAGATTCATGACCCATTTGACACATCTGGATCTGAAGGAACCATATCAAATCTATCTGAGAGAAATCAACAACTTACTGAACAAGTGAAAGCACTATAGATCGGTCAAGATACACAAATGGTTAGAATGGTTGAAGTCTTCAACGATGCAAAGAAATTTGAACAAGATAGAAACATGGTTGTTGATGAAAGAAGACAAATGACTGAAAACTTACAAGAAAAATAATATGAATATTGAGACTTACTGAACATTACTTTGAGATCACCAATCAAGTGGTTGCTATGAATCATGAGACAAAATGAGTAAATAATGAACTTGATAGAAGAATAAAGGACATTGGTGTATCGAAAGAAGAGAATGAAAAACGTAGAAATGAAGTGAAGATTTTACAACAACATAATAAAGTGATTAAGAGATCTGAAGAAAGTACTAAGAGAATGGATGAATTTATGAACTATCAAAGAAGATTGTACAAAAATACAAGATTAGTGTATACTGAGCAAGGAGAATCATAAAATCAAGCTAAAAAAAGTAATGTATACTCAAGTCTGAAGCCTAAGAAACCCTCTTTCCATCATTGTGGAAAACCAAGCCACACATTAAATATTTGCAGGAGAAAATCAAAAGGTATTCCTAGAAACCCTCCCAAATTTAATGGTATTTGATATAGCTGCAATAAGCATGGACATCAAGCACATGAACATAGATCCATGTTGAAAAAACCATAGAAGAAACCATACATGGATAAATATTGTCAATATTTCAACATGCATGGTCATACATCACAAGCATGCAAGAATAATACAAAGCAAATCTTGAAGCCTAAAGAACAAGAATAGGTAAATCAACCAAGAAGGAAAGGTAATGCTTATGCATGGGATTACAACACTTGGGTTTGTTGTACATCATTTGGAAAATATGGGAATATAGAAGCAAACTATATGAGACAATGGAAAACTAAGTCTAGGAATTGGTCAAACTCTCGTATGGCATGTTCTCACTGTCACAAAGTTGGTCACTTAAGTAGAGATTGTGTAGAATGAATAAATACTTATGGAAATGGAAACACAATTGAATAACTTGTGAGGATCAAAAATCAAATATTGAGAAAAGTGTCAAATGATAATGCAGGACCAAGCACAACATTTGGTGATACCTCATCTGATGGGTTAGGTTCTTCCACCATCTCCACTTGAGGAATACAAGAAGGTAAGGAACTATGATCTACAAAGATATATCTTACATCACTTCTTGTCTTCATTGTACAAATTCCAAATTAGCATGAATTAAGATACACTATGCTATTATATTTTTTATTACTTTGATCTTGTTGAATCGGCTAATATGTACCAAGTTAGTAATGCCAATCAATGGATATGTGTGACACAACCAAGTTTCTATGGTAATCAAGAATTTGGTATACTCACTAAGCTGAAGTATCATCAGTGTTAACCGAGCATAATTTTTGTTCACCAAGTGGTTGGTGATGAGCATTTATTGCGCACCCAAAGCTATTTGCTATAATTTTGATCGATGTTGTAATGTAAGAAAATGGTTATTCATTAGAATGTAAGATTAGAATAATGATGTGGGATAGCAATTGAATGTATTTTTATTATTATTAGAAAAATTATATTGTTGAGATAGTGGAGAAGGTAATATTGTCCTCTTAGCCCCAAATTTCACAAAGGAAAGATCCACTTTGATCAACCATAAGAAAATGGTTAACACACAAATGCATCAATTGATCGAAAATAAGAAGGAAGAAGAAAGCCTTACAATCCTAAATAATGGATAAAGAATATGTAATGGGATTGATTGAAACCTTAACTAAAATGAATTAAAGATAAGTACTAACCTCAAAATATAATAGATGTAGAAAAGCCTATTTTCTAATGTCTGTGTCAAGTTTTGGGAAATTTTGCATCAAATTCTGGAATAGAAACGCAGAGACGAACAAAACCTAGTAATATTTTCCTTTTCTGAGTCAGGTTGACCTTGACCTCTTTAGCCGGGCACAATTAAACCCCAAAATGTTTGACCTTGACCTGCACTGCTCTGACAAAAATTATGTTTGTGGATCATGAAAGTTGGCTGAAAAGGGTATCTGAAACTGATCTAAAATTTGTTGTCTTGTACCTATACCTACAAGAAAAATGGGTTTGTTTGTTGGGAATTGGTTTTCCTTGGTCAGACCCTAGTTTTGGAATTAACCTTAAAGTATAATTGAAATTGCATAAGTAAACAAAGCAAATAAACAAATTCACCTTGCTTGTATAGAAACCCTTGTGCAGGATTAAAATACTTGGATCCACAAGTATATATGCACCAAACAAATGTAGAATGTAGGATGTAGGATGTCTCAAATAAATCACTTTTTTATCTTCAAAACAAATCTTGAATGAATCTTGGAATAGGATGAGGCTTGCATGGATGTGGATGGAGAAATCTTCAATAAGAGGGCTCCATAGAGATTGAATTCTCCAATGGATACCAATAGATCTCCTTGATGAATTGAATGCTTGAATGTATTTGAATGCTTTAATTTGTGAGAGTAGATGATTTCTTCAATAGACCATGCATAGAGTTTGGATGGATGAATTTTATTCTTGTGTTTTAGAGTCTTAGATTTTTCTTAGAGAAAATGAGAGGAGAAGGTTTCCTTATATATGAATCTAGGGAACAATCTTCTAGAGAGGCCTACATAGGAGAATTAAATTCTAATTAGACCTATACCCTTAGAAGTGGACCTATATTAAATATAATTTCAAATTTCATTGCCTCAAAGACTGAAACAGCCTACCAAGAAGCAGGAATTAAATCTTTCTGAATACTGACATCTAGAAATCCTGAAAACTTGAAATCTGGACCTTGGGTCAGGGTCAAGGTCAAATTTTACCTAGGTCACAGTTGAGGTCAACCTTGATGTAGGTCAGGGCTGAGGTTGACCTTGACCCAAAAGGTCGACCTTGACCCTAAGGTAAAGAATCTTACGTCTGTAGTTCAGGATGCCAAAAATAGGCCAGAGAGAAGTGGAAAAGGGGGCAAAATAGGGGTAAAAGCCATATCCAATTCAGAGACCCATTCATGGTTCTTGACATGACCCCAAGACACTTACTCATAGGGATAAACCAGTCCCAAATGGAAGTGCTTCCATTTTCTGACTATACATTTAGCCCCCACTTTTGTAAGACTATGGACTCAATGCCAACTCTTGGTAAAGGAGATCATAAAGAAAAGAAAATCTTATTAAAATCAAAAGGGACCAAGGAATCCTCAAGCCCCAAGGGACTTAAGTTGTTATAAACCCTAATATCCTGATAAGAGAGACATCACAAGTCAAAGAGAAAAAGAGAGAGGGTTTGATTACCTCACTAAATGAGAACCTATGTCCCATTGTAAATCACACAAGTAAAAAGTATAACTGGAAGGATGGAGTTGAACCACCTAGTGAATGTGGCTACTCACTAGTCAACCCATCAAGGTTTTACTCTTAGGAATATTCTACTATAAAATAGCAAAGCCAAAATACAAAGAGATCTCGTCTTAAGGACACCTTCCGACATTAAGGGATCAAAACTATTTGTATATTGAAACTGGAGGGATCAAGAGATCCTTGAACATTAAAATTGGAGGGATCAAGAGATCCTTGTAAATTGAAACTTTAGGGATCAAGAGATTTGATGAACCTCTCAAAAGGCCATCTTTTCGATGTTGTTTACTTTCCTTTTTCAGCAGTTTGCTTTCAAAACAAAGACTTTAAACTTATGGTTTTTATATATTTTAGATATGTAAGGACATAAGTAGGTAAAATGGATGGTAAAGACATGATGTATTTTTCTTGGAACTGATCGATAGAAGTTGCAGGATATAAGTAGTTGCATGCTAAAAAAATAATCCTATCTCCTATGCTATGTTTATGGGTAGTCTCCTTCCTGTAGCCGAATGTTGTGCAAGAATATCTAATGGAAACTAACACTTCTTTCTTAGTATTAAAATGATAAAATATATTTATGTGTTGGAAGTTGTGTATGCTAACCATTTTGTAGGAGTCAAGTCATGGCGCATTCAAGAATACCAGCATGGCGTTGAAGGAGTCAGCGACAGTCGTTACCTACAAAAGCGCCATCATAAAATAAGGAATTAAGAAAAGTGGTTAAAGAAGGGTGTGTCATAGGAATTTTGTGGGGGAATGAGTCAATCCAATTCCTGAGTAGACACTGCTCGCAGATCTAGAGCCACTGCATGCTATATTCTGGGAAGAACTTGAAGACCTACTATTGCTGTTTGTGATATCTGTTATGAGCACTTTGTATCCATTAGTGATCCTCATTAATGGAGTGATCCTAGATTTAGGGAGTAGTGTAGTTTCTCTTTAAATAAGTCAACTTTTGTATTTCTTAGTATTAGAGAGCTAGTTGATATAATTTTTGGAATAGAAGTTTACATTGTATCACTATTTTTACTTTCCAAGTACATGTTCTCCATGAATGAATAGAGTGCATAATTTGAGTTTCAGTCTCTTATCTTGATTGCATTTCTATTCACTCATCCAAGGGATCCCACTTGGTGAGTGAATCATTTTATTAGATTAGAAGTTATTTCCTTGTTCATTAAGAAGTAAATACAACTCTGCTATTCCTGCAGCCATTGGTAATATAACTAGTGAACTGTTCCTACAGCATAGGTGCGTAGAGTAACCCCTACTCATGATTACTTTTTTCTTAGAGTAACCTCTTTTTCTTGAGATAGTGTAGATTCCTTAAGCTTAATGTATTCCAATTCTGTAGGAATAGCCATGAGAACCAAAAAGGTTTAAAGCATATACTTTGCAAATACCATTCCAGGTTTATGTCCCTGGTTGATAATTAAATGAAACTAAATAATCTACTCAGCAGTCATTAGGGTGTCGAACACAAAAATAGCAGTCCAATGCTATGAGTTTCTAAGGCAATTGTTTAGCCAAGCATTTTTGGCACTGTTGTCGGGGATGGTGTTAGTTCAAACTTACTTTGGTGTTCATGTTTCTAGTTTTCATAAAGTAGGATTTAGTTTCAAGCAATAATTTTATGCATAGAAGAAGAGATCCTCATGGGAGATTCCTTCCTCATCAATACCAGGCTGAACCATTTGATCTTTTCAATCCTAACCCTAACAAACCCCAAGTAGATAGTGAAGAAGAAGACCTATTTGAAAATCCATTTGCTGACACATAAAGAGAAATTTCATCACCATCGTCCTTTGAAGAATCACTACATTTGGAAGTCCTCTTTGATGAGCCTGCATATCAAGATAACCCATTAGCTCTTATTATATATCAGCCACAACAACCACCACCGGGACCTCCTCCAAGGATGACTCAGCCTACCTTTCCCTTCCCAATTCCTCCTCAACAGGGTAACCAAAACCTAAAGAACATTCCAGCCACTGTATTTGTTACAATGAATTTAGAATAAATGAGAGGGGAGGGGTGAATCAATTATCCTCGGGTCTAAATGTAGTAAATTAAAACTCTATGTACTTCAGATCTACTCGGCAGTAGTAGCATAAATCAACAACTTTAATCAAGTAGTTTACTGTCAATTGAAATTAGCTTGTAGTAACATATTAGTAAAGCAAACCATAAGCATTCACACAAGTTGACACAAGTATTTATTGTGGAAACCCAATATGGGAAAAACCACTAGTAACATGCTACCAAGTTTTCACTCTTCTGAAGTGATGCCCTGTGAGGAGCCAACCCTGTGAAAGGTTACAATAACACACTAGTAGGTGTGACTTGGTTAAAGGATTTAATCACCCTATCAAGAGTGGCCTTTTTAGAGGACTTATAACATTCCAATCTGAATGTCACCTTGTTAGAGGATTTTTACAAATAACTGTTAATTCAACCTTGTTAAAGTATTTAACTGATACAATGGTAAGAAAGTAATTAGCAGTTGTGATCTGGTACATACAACTTACTTTGCAATTCAAATCCAATTACAGCTCTGATGTTAACTTAGTGGATAACCTTCATTATCATTTTAACCTTCTAATATGCTTGGAAATCTGTCAAGCAATCACATATGCAACTTTTTGCTTCTGCCTTTTGCCTTCTCTGCTAGATCATGCCAAACAGTAAATCAACTATGCAAACCTCTTGCATACACATACACTCCACCACTTCATGAATAACCCCTTAAGGTTATCATATACCTCTCTGTCTAGGTTAGATAAATATTTTACTTCTTAAACAAGATCGTAGATCTTAGGTTAGGTCAGATCAAACACATCATCCCATCTTTACATTACGTTTACTTCTCCAAAGTAGTCTCTAATTAAATCTTGAAACCATGCATTAATTATGATTACCCATACATTAAATGACATGGATCAATCTTTAATTAACATTACATATCCAATAAAATCAACAAAGTCAGCCAGAGATCTCAAATCTCATCATTAATCCAATTACTATAAGTCGGCCAACATGATTGTTTCCACTCGACAATTTCAGTGGTGCTCGGCATTGAGCAAATTTTTGCTCATCACAAGCAACTTTACTCAGCACAAGCAACTTTACTTGTTAGGAGCAACTTTTCTCAGCACAAGCTAAACTTGCTTGGCATAGAACAGCTAGAAAAACTATCTTTGAAAGATAAACAACAAATTACTTTGCCAGAGTGCCAACTAATCAAGTACCCTTTTAGTTCCTTAACACAACCATTCACTTGGTCTTCTTGTTAAATCTTATTCATCAACAATAGATATGGTACTCAAATAGATAATAATAGTCTCAACAATTAAGGTTTGACATCAATGACAAAATAACAATTGCTTGCAATGTCACTTTCCAAAAATCTCCCTCTTTGGCATTGATGGCAACACAAAAATATTTAAAACAATGATTTAACAAGCATAGTTACCAACCAATCCAAAAATTCACCTGTGTTCCTTGATATGAATGAACCTTCATTAATGTCTTTAGCTTCATTCTGATTCTTTATCTGTAAAACATTTCTCCCTCTGTGTCTGTAATCACACTATAATCATCTGTGTCTAATCATCTATAGACTCCCTTTGAGTAGATAATCACTTTAATGTTTTCAATAGTAACTTCGGCCTCTATGTAATCTTTCCCTCTTTGTAATCTCTCTTTCTCGGCAATCTCTTCCTCTTTATAGGTAATATCTCCCTCTTTGATAGCAATGCCAAAGACATCAATATCTTTATCATGTAGATCTTTAGTATCATGTTGATCCTATCATCTTCAGTATGACTGATTTTTATTTTCTGTCCTTGTTCATCTTCACAACTTTAGCCAGCATCCTAAAGTGTGACTTATTGTGCATCAATGTGTCAACTATTCTGAATGTAATATATGATGCAACAGTACCATACAGAACTTAATTAGCCTCAGTTAGGGGAATCACCCCCATTTTACCTTGTAGATACTCACGAGCATCCACGGGTAGTGATTTTGTGAATATTTCTACTAATTGTTCTTTAGTGTTCACATGATAATCCAGTCTCACTTCTTTACTCTGAACTAGCTCTCTCAAGTAGTGATACTTGATAGCTATATGCTTTGTTTTTGAGTGCATAATAGGATTTTTTGAAATATTAATAGCACTTCTATTATCACAATATATGACAACTGGGTCAGTGATTTCTTCCTTCATACCTGTCAGTATTATCTACAACCACACAATGTTAGAACAGTTAACTGTTGCTGCCACATACTCGGCTTCAGCTGTAGATTGTGAGGTGCAGTTCTATTTCTTGCTTGTCTAGGAGATCAATTTCTTTCCTAAAAGAAATTCTCCACCAGTAGTGCTTTTCCTGTCATCAAAATTTCTAGCCCAGTCAAAATCAGTGTAAACTCTGAGTTCAAATTTGTCATTCTTTTTGTAGTATAGACCATAGTCCTCAGTTCCTTTCAAATATCTCAGAATTCTTTTGATTGCCATCATGTGAGTTTCCTTTGGATTAGCAAAAAATCTTGCAACAATTCCAACAGCTAGAGCAATGTCAGGCCTACTGTGTACAACATATTGTAGTTTTCCAATCATTGACCTATAGAGTGTTTGGTTCACTTCTTTTGTGTCATCATCTTTTGTCAGCTTCTGTCCAATAGCCATGGGTGTACTCACTAGTTTGGACTCTTCCATTCCAAAAGTTTTCAGTATCTCTTTGATATATTTAAATTGAGTGATATAGATACCATTCTTCATTTGATAAATTTGCAAGCCAACAAAGAATTTTATTTCACCAAACATAATTTTATTTCACCAAACATAGACATCTCAAACTTAGTTTGCATTTCTATTGCAAATTTTTGACATAACACATCTTGTCCACTAAATATGATGTCATCCACAAAAATTTTAGCTAATAATGTACCTTTACTTTGCTCTATCTTTAAGTATAGGTTGTTGTTGTCATTGGTTCTTGCAAATCCAATCTTGATCAAATAATTGTGCAATCTCTCATACCATGCTCTTGGCGCTTACTTCAATCCATATAATGTTTTGTGTAATCTGCAAACCATATCCCTTTTGTTTGGGTCTACAAAACCATCAACTTGCTCGATATATACTTCTTCTTCCAAGATACCATTGAGAAATGTAGATTTCACATCCATTTGATAAAATTTGAATCCTTTATAGGCTGCATATGCAAGTAAGGTTCTGACACCTTCCAATCTTGCATCTGGGGTGAAGGTTTCACCGTAGTGAATTCCTTCCTCCTGTGCATAACCCTTGCATACCAGTCTAGCTTTGTTTCTTGTCACTTCTCCATGTTCATTTAGTTTGTTCTTGAATACCCACTTTGTGCCAATTACAATTTTATCCTTTGGCCTAGGTACAAGTGTCCAAGTTTTGTTATTCTCAATTTGTTCAATTTCCTCATTCATTGCTTGTATCCAATCTTCATTTTCTAAAGCATCTTTTACTGTTTTGGGCTCAAATTCACATAATAGACATGTGTTATTTTTTAGCTTACTTCTTGTCATAATAGCAGAATCCTTTGACCCAATAATTTGATCAGAATTGTGATTTCTTCTCACATATTTTTCTAGGGTAGGCTCAGTCCTTGCTTTAGGCTCATCATTTGTATTCATTTCTGGTTGATTCTGTGACTCGGCATCTCCATCACATAGCTCGACATTCACTTACAGTTGCTCGGCAACTCCACTTTGTGACTTGGCAGGTGCATGTTGTTGCTCTGCAGTAGTCTTAGGTAGTGAATTAGAATCTTCCTCATCCAGATATATGAATGATCTGTAGCTTTCAAGCTCTTGTGTACTTTCAACTTCATTTCTTTTTGCAAACTCATCAATTCTTACATTTGTACTTTCAACAATTTTGTTAGTATTAGAATTCAACAATTGTAAGCTTTGCTTTTCGTTGAATAGCAAAGGAATATACCTTCTTCACCTTTAGCATCTAGTTTTCCATTTCTGTTGTATTTCAGTATAAAAAATTTGCTTCCAAATACTTTAAAATACTTTACACTAGGTGCATACCCATACCAAAGTTCATAAGGTGTAGCATCTGTACCTTTCTTGATTTGAACTCTATTCAGTGTATAGACTGCAGTACTTACAAGTTCTTTCCAATATTTTTGTGCAACATTTTTCTCCATCATTAGTGTTCTTGCATAGTCCATAATAGATCTGTTCCTTCATTTAGCAATACCATTTTGTAGAGGAGTCCCGGGTGCAGACATCTGTCTCTTTATGCCTCATCCATTGCAAAACCTGTTAAACTCATTAGAAATAAATTCTCCACCTCTTTCAGATCTTAAGCATTTCAAAAATTTTCCTGATTCCTTTTCAACTTTAGCTAAGTACCATTTAAATAACTAGAATGCATCAGATTTTTCTTTGAGAAACATTACAGTCATCATTCTTGAATAATCATCAACAAATAGAATAAAGTATCTAGCACCACAATAGCTTCTTTCTCCAATGGGACCACAGAGATCAGTATGGACCAATTCTAGAATTTCCTCTGATACATGTGTTTTATTCTTGAAACTAGACTTAGTCATCTTTCCTAGTTGACATTGTTTACACATAGCATTGTCAGGTTTCTTTAACTTAGGTAGCCCTCTGACCTTTTTCAGTTTACTTATGCTTACCAAGTTATCAAATTTCACATGACACAACCTCTTATGCCATAACCAAACATCATTGTACTATACAAACAAACATGTTTCTTTAGATAAATCCAGATAAAATAAGTTACCTTTAGTCTGATCACCACTTCCAACTAATTCTCTAGTAGAATCATAGATCTTTGCCTTTCTGTGATGGAATTCGACTTTGTAACCAGAATTGTTCAACTATGCAACACTCAACAAATTATATTTGAGATCATCAACCCAATATACATCATCACATCTAATTTTGTTAGTTCGATTAATGAATCCCTTACCTTTGATAAGACATGGTGAATCATTACCAAATTTTACATATCCTCCTTTACATTGGTTTAGTGTTTCAAACTTATCTTTGTCACCAGTAATATGATTGGAGAAACCACTATCAATGATCCAATAATCATTTTTACTCATATAAGATATTAGTGCAGTTTTCTCATCATCATCATAATCTTCTTTCATTGCAACATAAACAACTTCTATATCATTGTCATCAGAATTATCAGTGTCATTGTCAGAAGTTTCTTTAGCAATATAACAAGATTTCTTACCTTTGTCTTTGTAGTCCTTACAATTCTTGAAGTCTCAATCATCCTTTCTATCTTTGTATTCTTTGTATTTGTTGTTCCTTCTTTCATCTTTTTCATTTTTGTCAGGACATCTAGCAGCTATATGACCAACTTTGTTACATGAAAAAAAAAAATAGGAAGTTTACCTCTGTATTTCCCTTTTCCTCTAGAAATCCTTTTTGCCATGTGTTCTTCAAGTTCTTCAAGATCATCATCAGAAGTGTCACTATCACTGTCCACATGTTTCTTTCCTTTCTTAGATTTATTGAGAACCAACTGTGATCTAAAAGCAGAATCAATCCCTTTTGGATTATAATTGTCATAATTTGACATTTCAAATGCAGTGAGTTTGCCTATCAGATTTTCCAGATTTAGATTATTGTTAGGAGTACATCTCAATTCTTGAATTATAGAAAATATAATAGCATATACAGGAATTAAATTTCTTAGTACCTTGCTCATAATGGTGTTCTCATGAATAGTTCCATTAGCTCCTCTAATGGCATTTACAACTTCTTTTATTCTACCATAGTAATGAATGACATTTTCACCTTCTTGCATTTTCATCTCATCAAACTTACCTCTTAGACTTTCTGATTTATCCCTCAGCACATATGTGTCTCCACCATAGACAGTTGCAAGTTTGTCCCACATCTCTTTTGCATTTATGTAGTTCTTTATATCATTAAACTCTGAATAGCTCAATGAGGAGGCAATCTCAAACATTGCTTGATTGTGCTCTTGCTTTTCTCTTAGTGGTACAACTGAGAGAGGAGTAGAAGGTGGTACAGAGGCATGTTCAATTAGTCACTTAGCATCATCTCCAATACCATCCAAATGTAGTTTCATCAAGATCTACCATGCAGGGAAGTTATCTTTGTTTAGCTTGGGAACCTCCTTCTTATACATCTTGATCTTTTTGCTCCAAGTACCTTTAAACTATTTTTAGGAGACCAAAGCTCTAATACCAATTGTTATAATGAATTTAGAATAACTGAGAGGGGAGGGGTGAATCAGTTATCGTTAGGTCTAGATGTAGTAAATTAAAACTTTCTGTACTTCATATCTACTTGGCAACAGTAGCATAAATCAACAACTTTAATCAAGCAGTTTACTGTCAATTGAAATTATCTTGTAGTAACATAACAGTAAAGAAAACCATAAGCATTCACACAAGTTGACACAAGTATTTAACGTGGAAACCCAATATGGGAAAAACCACCAGTAACATTCTATGAAGTTTTCACTCTTCTGAAGTGATGCCCTGTGAGGAGCCAACCTATGAAAGGTTACAATAACACACTGCTAGGTGTGACCTAGTTAAAGGATTTAATCACCCTATCAGGAGTGGCCTTTTTAGAGGACTTAGAACATTCCAATCGAAATGTCACCTTGTTAGAGGATTTATACAAATGATTGTTAAGTCAACCTTGTTAAAAGATTTAACTGATACAATTGTAAGAAAGTAATCAATAGTTGTGATCTGGTACATACAACTTACTTTGCAATTCAGATGCAATTACAGCTCTGATGTTAACTTACTGGATATCCTACATTGTCATTTCAACCTTTTGATCTGCTTGGAAATCTGTCAAGCAATCACACATGCAACTTTTTGCTTCTGCCTTTTGCCTTCTCTGCTAGATCATGCCAAACAGTATATCAACTATGCAAACCTCTTGCATACACATACACTCCACCACTTCATGAATAACCCCTTGAGGTTATCGTATACCTCTCTGTCTAGGTTAGATAAATCTTTTACCACTTAAACAAGATCATAGATCTTAGGTTAGGTTAGATCCAATGGATCATCCCATCATTAAATGACATGGATCAATCTTTAATTAACATTACATATCCTGATAAAATCAACTAAGTTGGCCAGAGATCTCAAATCTCATCATTAATCCAATTACTGTAAGTTGGCCAACATCACTGTTTCCACTTGGCAATTTCAATGGTGCTCGGCATTGAGAAACTTTTTTCTTGTCACAAGAAACATTACTCAACACAAGCAACTTTACTCATCAGAAGCAACTTTTCTCAGCACAAGCCAAACTTTCTCGACACAGAATAGCCAGAAAAATTATCTTTGAAAGATAAACAACAAATTACTTTGCCAGAGTGCCAATTGATCAAGTACCCTTTTAGTTGTGTTAACTCAACCATTCACTTGGTCTTCTTGTTAAATATTCTTCATCAACAATAGATATGTTACTCAAATAGATAACAATAGTCTCACCAATTAAGGTTTGACATCAATGAAAAAATAACAATTGCTTTCAATGTCACTTTCCAATAG
Organism: Thuja plicata; assembly: GCA_018584345.1. Taxonomy (NCBI): domain Eukaryota; kingdom Viridiplantae; phylum Streptophyta; class Pinopsida; order Cupressales; family Cupressaceae; genus Thuja; species Thuja plicata. The sequence goes on along the minus strand of MU224912.1, from coordinate 1,022,943 downwards.
TATTACCAAAAATCTATGGGCTTATCACTGAAGATCCTGAGACCTTCCTTTCCGAGTTTGACATCCTCGGTAGGAGCTACAACTACACAACTGATGCCCATGAGCTGAAGTTGTTCCCATCAAATCTTAAAGAAGTTTCTCTAAGGTGGTTCATGAACCTCAGAACCAATGTAGTAGAAAATTGGAGTGTCATCAGCAACATGTTTCTTGCAAAATATAAGGAATACTGTATAGGGAGGGATATAAAGGGAGATGTCATCTTCAAGATTTCACAGAAAGAGGATGAAACCTTAGAGGACTATGTTTCCAGGTTTATTTTTAACCTATAGTACAACACTCAACACCAATTAAATCAGGAATCATAGAAGCATCTATTCCTCAAGGGTTTCAATGATAACAGCATAGAAGCCTTGGACATTATGGCTGGTGGGGACATCACTCAGAAGAACTGGGTAGATATTAAGACCATATGTCTAAGTTACTCAAGAGCTACTGTAAAAAAAGGTAGAGGACTAAGGGACCTGCCTCAAAAGACAAATGGCTCTAGAGTGTCTAAGATAGAGCTATCCAACCTCCTATCTAACTTCAAGTAGGACATTATCAATGACGTGGCCACTCAGCTAGACACAATGCAAGATCGGAGAAAGAAAGAGGATACAGATGCTATGCTGGCTGAATTCTTCTCCCACTTTAGAGAGAAGAAAAGAAACTGTAAATACAAACTTGTTGCATCTGTGGACACTACCTCCATGCCAACCAAGTTCAAGGAAATAGATGAGAAGAATGGAGAGGTCTTTTATGTGGGTCAAAGGCGACCATGGGCCTGGAGACAAGGTATGAATCAAGACCCCCTAAATAATTTTGGTTATAATAATAATAATAATAATAATAATAATCAGTGGCAGAATCAAAGCCCTCACAATTCTGTTCCTCAAGGACAGAATTCGAATAATAAGTGGCCTAACTAGCAACCACAAAATTAAAAAAAATTCCAACAGCCTCAGTATAACCAGAACTTTTAACATCAGTTTAACCCATACCAACAACAGTTTAATCTATACCAACGGTAGATTAACCCATACCAGCAGCTGTAGCAGAATAACCAATGGAAACCACATGGTAACTAGCAAAAGTAACCTTAGTGGGGACCCAATCAGCCTAATCAGTAGCAAGCTATCATGGCTCAACCTTAGCAACAAGATATTATGCCTATGCCTCCTGTAGCCAATAATAGTCCTCTGAAACCACAACTGCCTGCACATAAAAATCCAAATCCTAATAACAAGCAGTAGGCTTATTCACTGCAAGTGAATAACATCCAACTAATATTAGGGACCACAATGCTTGCACCAAGAGCACCCATATTAACTAATGTTTCTGATACTGAGGAAGTTTTTGACAATCAAAATACTATTGTTCCACCTGTTGCACCGCTTGTTCTAGTTGAGAAAATTCCACCTTACCTGCAAAGATTGGCCCAACCATCAGTAACCCCTAAAGAGAATCCTATTGCAACTGATTTGATTGACCAACTGAAGTAAATGACTATCTAAATACCATTATTAGATGCCCTCAATGAAATTCCAACTTATAATAAAGCATTCAAGGAAGCCTGTATCAAGCACCCTAGTAGGAAAAAGAAAGATCTTGATACTCTCCATGTTCTTGGGAAGCTTTATGATCTTATGCTTAGTAAAGCCTTGATGCCTAAATACTCTGATCCTGGGAGTCCAGTGGTTACCATTGACATTAATGGTATACAAATACAGAATCTCTTGGTTGATTTAGGGGCCTCTATTAATGTTATGACTATGGATGTGTTTTTAAGACTTAGTATCATTAGGTTGAGGGAAACACCCACCATTCTCCAGTTAGCTGATAATTCCACTATCAAACCAGATGGTAAGGTAGAGGATATTATTGTCAAACAAGATTCCTCAGACTACCCCTCAGATTTCATCATCATGTCCCCCAAAGCCACACTAGGAGGGTATCCATTAATCCTAGGAAGGCCTTGGTTAGCCACAGAAGATGCTTGCATTGCATGTCGCTCAGGAAAAATGACCATATATGATGGTATTAATACCAAGAAATTAACATTATATTCTCCAGCCAAACTTGACCAGGTTGTCTGGCTGGATCTAGGAGATGCTCCCCTCGAAGCCAATTCAGTACAGTTGCTTATGGTTATTGGTAGAGATCCATTCATGACCTCACAAGAGGAGGATGACATACTATTGGAAATCCTTACAAACTAGTATGGCTCTGAAGAACCCTCATGTCATGTCCCTGATTGTTCTCTACAAACCATATTACCCAAGAAGTCCTCATCTATGTTTCCTGCAGCACCTGATTATCTCCATACTTTGTTGCCCCATGAAATAAAGTTGCCTTCATTTGTAGAGGTTCTTATGTTGGTTAAATTTAAAAGAGTACATATTGTCTTAGGTGAGGAAATAAATGTCAATAAGAATCTCACTGAATCTTAGATGTCTACCTTCTCCAACTTTTGAAAGAGAGTCAACAAGATTTTGCATGGGACTTTACTGACATGAAGGGACTTGACCAAAAATTGTGTACCCATAAGATCTATATCAGCCCTGAGTCAAGACCTATTAGGCAAGCTCAAAGAAGAATAAACCCTACATTAAGAGATGTAGTAAAGGTTGAATTGCAAAAAATCCTCCAAGCTAGTGTTATATATCCTCTTTTTGATAGCCAGTGGGTCTCACCTCTTGTAATTGTCCCAAAGAAAGGTGGCAAGTGGAAAGTGTGTGTAGACTATAGAGAGCTTAATAAAGCAACCAACAAAGATCACTTTCCATTGCCCTTTATTGACCAAGTACTTGACAACCTTGCTGGCAAGAAGTATTTTTCATTCATAGATGGTTTCAGTGGATACAACCAGATCCAGATATCCCCAGAAGACAAGGATAAAACAACGTTCACCTATCCATGGGGAACAATTTCTTATTTTGTTTTACCATTTGGATTATGTAATGCACCTGCTACTTTTCAGAGGGAAGTGATAAGTATTTTCTCTAACATTGCTATTGACTGTGTTGAAATATACATGGATGATTTTACTACATATGGAACTACATTAGAAGAGGCTCATGCTAATTTGGATAAAGTTCTTCAAAGATGTCAGGACTACAATCTCTCACTTAATAGTGAGAAGTGTTATATGATGATGGAAGAGGGAGTTATCTTAGGGCATTACCTCTCATCATTTGGTATCCAAGTTGATCCTGCAAATATTGCAGTTATCATTACACTCCCTACCCTAGCAAGGTAGAAGGGTGTTTGGAGTTTTGTTGGTCACACCGGTTACTATTGGAGATTTATTAAGAACTTCAGCCAACTTGCCACTCCATTGTACAATCTATTGAAGAAAGAAGCAGAATTTGAATGGACAGCTGACTGTGGGCTATCATTTTAGTAGTTGAAGGATGTGTTGACAAATACCCCTATTCTTAGAAGGCATGACCAAAATCTTCTCTTTCATATCCACATAGATGCATCTAACTATTCCATTGGGGTAGTGCTAGGACAAAAATGAATATTACAAGTTCCTGATGATCCTGCAACAATTGATGATAGCTTCCCAGATGAGCACATATTCTCTATTTCAACTTACAATCCGTGGTATGCTGACATTGCCAACTACCTTGCTACAGGATGAGCACCACCTCATTTTTCACCTCATGAATGCCGACTACTGGTTGAAAAGAGTTTTAAATTTTCATGGATCTCTAGATTTATGTTCTACATAGGTCCTGATCAAGTCACCTGTAGATGTGTTCGCGAAGATGAGACCTATGACATCCTTCAGGCATGTCATGATGAGTCATGTGGTGGCCATTTTGTAGGAAAAAGAATAGCATACAAGGTGTTGACACCTGGATATTACTAGCCTACCTTACATAAAGATGTAGTTAAGCATACCAGGCTTTGTGACTGATTCCAAAGAATGGGATGCCCAACCAAGTCAGATGAAATGCCTTTGCAGCCTCAAGTGGTGGTAACACCATTTGACAAATGGGGCATTGATTTTGTTGGACCCATTGAGCCATCTTCCCATGGTAAGTCTTATATCTTAGTATGCATTGATTACGCCCTGAAATGGGTTGAATCCAAAGTAATGAAGCATGGAAGGGATCATAAGGTAGTAGAGTTTCTCTTTGAGTTTATTTTTACTAGGTTTGGAGTGCCTCAGAAAATAGTAATAGATCAAGGGGAAAAATTCACCTCTAATCTTATTAGTTAATTAATGAATGAGTACACAGTAAGGCATGGTAAATCTTCACCATACCATCCTTAGGCCAATGGGCAGGTTGAGATCACAAATCAGGAAATAGAGGCCATTCTGATTAAAACAATTACAGTTCACAAAAAGGATTGGGATACTCACCTTCCTGAAGCCATATGGGCTTACCAAACAACTTGGAAAACCACTACTAGATTTACTCCTTTTGATTGTGTTTATGGAAAATATTCATCCATTCCTATTGATTTTAACCATAAGACTCTTAGGATAGCCTTGGAATTAGATATTAACCTATCCAAGGCACAAAAGGACAGGCTCCTAAAGCTCAATGGATTGGATGAATATAGGAAATCTACACTTCATCACACAGAACTGATACAGAAGCAGCAAAAGAAGTGGCATGATAGATTCATCAAGGATAAAAAAATTTCCATTAGCAATTCAGCCTTTCTCTATGACTCACAATATCAGCATACTATAGTAAAATTTCAAACCCATTGGTTATGGCGCTATGAAATAATCTCAGTTTTTTATAATGGTGTCATTAAGCTATCTACAGTTAATCCTGTCAGATTCAAACTCCTTATTAACGGGCATCATCTTAAGATATATCACAATCCTATGATTTGTCAATACTTCCTGTAGTAGTTCCATCAAAGCTTAGACAATGCCATTCCTGCAGTTGAAGCATCTTGGTCTTCCACCCAGATTTTTGCCAAGATGTGATTTTATTCCAGCTTCCATAATAAACATTTCACTCCTGTGATTTTCTTTCTCCGTAATAAAAATCCACATCACCTCCTCTATCTTCCATTTGTCCACACCACAACATCACTCCATCAATGTGTGTCACCTAATAGCACACTCTTCCTATAGAAAATCTCAGGTTAGTAACACATACTTTTGCACATATCTTATTTTATTCATTTATTATTTTGAAAAGAGTGTTCTTTTCTTTTTCTTATTCTTGCACGCAAAGGCCTAGTGGGACCCATGCCTTATACTTAGTTGGGGGGAGGGGTTATTTAATTAATTCTTGTTTCAATAGTTTCAAATCAATTTTAGCATGTGAAAAGGAAAAATTTATTTCTTTCTTGTCTTTTCGCGGTGACCGCCATCATGTGGGAGCTTATCTGTCCTTCCATGATTAAGTCATCATGATTTGAAAGCAGTTTAAAGTTAAGGTTCACTTAATAATGGAATTTTAGCGATGTGTTAGGGTGGTATACCTTAACACGCATGAAGGTATTTATGAAAACCATTTTAAATAATGCTTGCTTGCCTAGAATTAAAAGCTATCATGTACTTCAATTTTTCTCGTAAAAAGCACCTTGCATCCACAACAAGTCTTGCATTTTTCCAATTTTTCTGTAGCATCTGCGAAGCTTCTGCAGAGTCATTTCTTTCATTTAAAATAGGTGGAGACCCTCAAAGGCATGAACCTGCAGATCATCAAGATCTACTTGGGGACCCGTCCGCCAGTGAAATGTTTCAGAGAAGGGGATGGCTAAACTACTGCTTAAGCCTTAACGACTTTGATGAAGAAATTACCTTCCAATTTATGAATACTTTGAAAAATGGGTTTGCAATAGTGAAGGGTCTAAGGATATAATTCTCAAAGGAAATCATGGCAGAAGTTTCAAAGTTTCCACACGAAGGGGAAAAATGGAGTAAAGATATTGACATGCGCTCAACCAAGGCACAATTTACCCTCTATGGTGACCCATGACTAGACATAGATAGGAAGAAAGGCACTTCAAGGACATAATTACCCATGGAGTTTATACACCTAGCTACATTCATAATATCCTATTTCACATGTGAAGGTCGTTACAAGTACCTGCATGGATTGCATTTCAAGATTCTGAGCACCCTCCGCCATGAATATAGGTTAGTAAACTTACCTAGTTTTCTTTTTAATATTGTGAAAAAGCAAGCATCTTTTGTTTAGTCAAGAAAAGCTCAATCTATTTCCCATCAGTGTTTAAATAATCTAGTTGTAGAAAGGGATTTAATTAAATAGTCAATTGGGACTTGGGAATAATTCTTGGCTATGGAAGAATTAGCACCTAGGGTGGTTGTCCTACAGGCCAAGGTGTAGGTAGTAGGGTTAATACGGCAATGAGGATTCAAAAAGTAATTCATAAATAGAATGTGTTCCTAAAGTGTACTCTTCTAGACCTACCCTATCTAGGAAAAAGGCCTGTAATGTTAGTACTTCTATTTCTGATAAAAAGAAAGGAAAAAATAGGGAAGCTGCTACCACTCTTGATACTTCACCATCTGAGGAAACTAGGTTTGTTGTTATGAAGGATAAAGATAAAATTGTAGACACATGGGGTATGACTCCAGAACAACAACCAATTGATAATGAAAATATGGGTAAGATACTTGAGGAACCCTTGCCTTCTTCCAATGAGGCAACACCAAAAGAAACTCATGTAGCCATTACCGGGGAGGTTTCCTCCACCAGAAAGAAATGCAAGGAATCTATGAGATCTTTTCAAATCCCTGTCAAGAAAAGTGTTATACTTTCTAGTACTAGTAAAGCAAGCAAAACCCATGATTCAGTTATAAATGTTGAATCCTCTGAATCTACAGAGAAGTCCTCTTCAGAGGCAATGACTTCAAAAAGAACAAATAGTGATACCCTAGCCCACGTTACGGATGATGAAGCTACAAATGATCCACAAGTTGAATACATCCTTGTGGACAATGATAAGGATTCTATAGAAATAGAGGGATTTTTCAATAATTCTGTCGAGCAAAATTCTGATGACAGTTTAGAGAATCTTCCCCCTGATGAATTTCTTGTAGTGGATGAGGACATTATTGAGGAAGTGTTTGAAAAATTGAGTAGAGATGGACTGGACACATTGGTCAGGGTAGCTGAGTCATCCCAGTGAATGATTCGATGAAAACCCTTGTCATTTGGAAAGGAAAGACTTCTATTAATGAATCCTTCCAAGAAAATGATTCAATAAAAAATGATGACAAAGGAAAAGGGGCTATTGCCACCGTAGAGGAAGTAGTAAAAACCCCTCAAAATGCATCCGGATGGATTGACATTCTTCAGCAAGAACCCATACCACCACCGGATTTGTCCACACCATTAGCAGCAAGATTGAGTTTGTACCAAAGTTTCAAATGGGAAAAGGCACAATAGCAACCAGAAGCAGAGAAACTGAAAAGAATAATTGAGGAACCAGCTTGTCAACTTGAACAAAAAATAAATTAGATTACAATATTGGAGAGGAGAGTTAAACAGATCACTGAATTGATTCTTACAACAATTTTTTAACTTTCAATTGACAAAGATTGTAGAGGGATTAAATCCTTCTATTGCTACACCTCATGAATTCTATGATGCCTTCTAGTCAGTACCCATGCCCATCAAGAACCTGTTATGTGAATTATATCTACACAATCTAGTTGTGCCTGACAATAGAGATTGGAATTCACTTCTTTATGTGGGAGATGTTAAGTTGAGGGCAGTAATGTCCTAGATTCATAATGAGATGAGCAGAGAGCATCAGGCTCTCCCATATCGAGATAGTGAGATAGACACATCCCTAATGATGAGACCTAAAGTTCAGATCTTTAGGCAGACTTTCCTTGATTGGATCTCAATCAAAATGAACCCTAGTGGGTCTCACAAGGTTCTTCCAAACATAGAGCAGGTATATACAGATTGGGAATAACATTCATCACAATATTTTAAGGCCGCGATTGTAGCTTGCAGGCAGAGGTGGATAAGGTTACCCCATGACTTAAAAATTAGGGAACCCCATTCTCCACAAAATTAACTCTTGCTAGTCATTGAGCCCCATGGTTTATAATGCTAGGCTGAACATAGCTACATTATTGTATGCCCTTAAGGTTTCAACCTCCTATCCTCTTGCAACCTTTACTGGTAGTAAATGAGAATGCAGAAGATCATGATATAATTCAAGAAAGACATAGGTGGGAAAAACTTTAGGACATCCATGGATATTTCAACCATGTTGTTGATGAACCAGGTCAGAAGACTGCCAACAACCTGAGGCTTAGGGCCAAGATCCATAATTTCATGATTCCTGGGGACCAACAATAGTGCAGTTGGGGGGAATGATGAGCTTGTCAAAAGGCCATATTTTCCATGTTGTTTACTTTCATTTTTCAGCAGTTTTCTTTCAAAACAAAGAATTTAAAGTTATGGTTTTTATATATTTTAGATATCTAAGGACATAGTTAGGTAAAATGGATCGTAAAGACATGATGCATTTTACTTGGAACTGATGAATAGAAGTTGTAGGATATAAGTATTTGCATGGTAAATAAATAATCCTATCTCCTATGCTATGTTTATGGGTAGTCTCCTTCCTGTAGCCGAATGTTGTGCAAGAATATCGAATGGAAACTAAAAATTCTTTCTTAGTATTAAAATGATAAAATATATTTATGTGTCGAAAGTTGTGTATGCTAACCATTTTGTAGGATTCAAGTCATGGGGCATTCCAGAATACTAGCATGGCGTTGAAGGAGTCAGTGACAACCGTTACCTGCAGAAGTGCCAACATAAAACAAGGAATTAAGTAAAGTGGTTGAAGAAGGGCATGTTACAGGAATTTCAGGGAGGAACGAGTCAATTCAGTTCCTGAGTAGACACTGTACGCAAATCTAGAACCATTGTATGCTATATTCTGGGAAGAACTTGAAGACCTACTATTGTTGTTCAAGATATTTTGTTATGAGTACTTTGTATGCATTAGTGATCCTCATTAATGGAGTGATCCTAGATTTAGGGAGTAGTGTAGTTTCTCTTTAAATAAGTTGTCTTTTGTAGTTCTCAGTAGTAGAGAGCTAGTTGATATAATTTTTGGAATAGAAGTTGACATTGTATCACTGTTTGTACTTTCCTAGTACATTTTCTCTGTGAATGAATAGAGTGCATAATTTGAGTTTCAATCTCTTATCTTGATTGCATTTATATTCACTCATCCAAGGGGGCCCACTTGGTAAGTGAATCATTTTATTAAATTAGAAGTTATTTCCTTGTTCATTAAGAAGTAAATAGAACTTTGTTGTCCTACAGCCACTGGTAACAGAACTGGTGAACTATTCCTGTAGCATAGGTGAGTAGAGTAAACCCTACTCATGATTATTGTTTTCTTAGAGAAAATGCTTTTGCTTGAGATAGTATAGATTCTTGAAGCTTAATGTATTCCAATTCTGTAGGATTAGCCATGATAATCAAAAAGGTTTGAAGCATATACTTTGCAAATACCATTCCAAGTTTACGTCCCTGGTCGATAATTAAATGAGACTAAATAATCTACTTAGTAGCCATTAGGTGTCCAACCCTAAAATAGCAGTCCAATGCTATGAGTTTCTAAGGCAATTATTTAGCCAAGAAAGATCCTATAAGGTAAAATTTCATGCTTGAATGTTTAGTATATAATCTATAAAGGGAAAAAAAATTTAAGTTTTGAGTTTGAAAATATTTTGAGAGTGCGTGTGTGAAAAAATAGATTAGAGCATATGACCCCACATTAAATTCATTACTAAGACTTTAACAATAGAAATAGCTTTAACAGAAAGATAAACAAATCCACTAATTACGTTTCCACTACGAGATGCCCCCAAGCGAAGACAAATCAAGGGAAATACCACATAAACATACCGAGAACACATATGGGATCTACCTACCATGGGGTCAGTATGATCATATGATAATATGTATATATGATATTATATCATTGAAAATGAATTGACATCATTCCCTAAAGGATGTAGAACTACAATCACAATGGAGGAAAGAAAATGAAAGAGTTATGAAGAAGATTCTTTTCAGATCACAACATGGAGACCAAAAAGAATCAATGCTACCATGTTGCAAATTCAAGCAAACTATACAAGGAAAAAATTTATGAACAATAGCCAAAGTATAACATAACATGAAAAATATATAGAAGAATAGAGATACATATAAATAATTTCACAACATGTTAGATTCCTTTGTCACCTTGCACCAACAAAGTAACAAGGAATGTATAAAATAATCTAACAAATGTTTGGAAAATACATTACGGGAGAAGCACAATACAATAAGAAAACACATAAAAGGCTACCATGGAGGGTAAGCCAATCAAGCATATCGCCTACTCTCCCCATCTTGGTTTATATCATTAAGGGAAGGTGGGAAACTTGCAAGAGGGACTATATCCAACACAATAGGAATAATAGCTTGATCCAAACAAGGATCCTCTTGAGAATCATGATGTTTGATAGTAGGTGTAATGATCAGTTGTGTGGAAAATATATGAGGTAAATCAATATCAAGATCAATAGTCTCATATTCATCATTAGCATCAGTAGGATCATCAAAAGTATCTTCATCATTAGCATTAATTGAAATAGAGTCTAAGATGTGAATAGAATCATCATAATCATTCATCGTAACATCATTATTAACATTAACTTCCTCCAACACATTAGGCATAGGATGTTCAAAAGAAGGTAAATAATTTCAAAGAAAAGAAGCACGGGCCCTAGCTTTAGCCTGACACTTCTTACGACATTCATTGGTAGATTTGTTTCATTTTGTCTTGTTTGAAATATGTTGAGAACTAGGAGGAACAACAACAAGTTCCTTCACAGGTTCTATAGGAGGATTAGTAGGACTCTCAGTAGGCCCATAAGTGATACTAGAAGCTTGATTAACAGAACTAGAAGCAATGGATAATGGAGGTATGGAAGGCATCCTAGGTAAAAAACCATAGTTAAGATCCATCTAAGGCATGCTTAATTAAATATTGTTTTGATGTTTATAGGTTTGATATGAGCGAAAAAAGTTATTAGGTCGAGAAGGACATGAATTAGGTAATGAAGGCCAAAATAAGTCAAGGGTAGCACAATCCCTAGGCCTAGAAGGTTGATATAAGCTATGATTAATTGTCTTCACCTCTTCATCATGAATGAACTTATTACACTTATGGATAGGTGAAGCAATAGCACGCATGGCAGTCAACCAAGGAAAACCAATCTTAACTCGAAATTGATCAGAAGTAGGGACAACAATGAAGGTAGTATCCACAACTTTACCACAAAGCTCAATAGGTAAGGTAATAGAACCAAATGATGGATAGATAAAACCATTACAAGTTTGAATCCACACATCATATCTAGCATAATAATCATGTTGTAAATTCTTCATAAAAAGGTTTTCTTCAGTGATGACATTTGTTGGTGCCTAAAATTGATGGATTCACTTTTGGCCAACTAACAGGTATAATGGTGATGCACCACTTGATACCTCTGCAATTTTGGCTTAATCAAGCCAAGGTTGGTAGGTCTAAATTAACCTTAAACAATCAAATTTGTTATGTCACACAACTGCATACACAAAACAAAGTTCCTCCAAAGGTGGTGAATGATCCTTGGAGGAAAGAAAAAAATCTCCTGGTAATCTCTACTCTATAAAGCTTTACTAAAATGGATATACTAAGGACAAAAAAACAACGCTTTTGAAATAATGATTAAATAATCTACAAACTACAAAGTATGAACCAAATGGAAATTTCCAAATAATGATTAGATCAGTGCCTTCTAAATACTTGGGCTATAGAGTCAGAAAACTCTCAATCCTACATACAATCAGAGACAATTGAAAAAAATTTCTTTTAATAATACAAGACTATCACTTCATAGGCTTCCACTTGACTTATAATTCAAATCAATCTATACAGCTAATCTTATCGAATTTAACTCAAATTAAGAGACTGATAAAAATAAGAGAAGATACACAGATCTTTCAATTGACATTTAAACTATATATATTAAATTTGAGTTATGATACTCAGGGAATTCAAAATAGTGAAACACTCTATAAAATAGAATATCTAAAATACTAATTTAAAATATATAACTTATAACCACAAATAAAAATAAGAGCACGTATCTTTATTAATGTTGAAAAAATAGTACATCAGAGTCCATGTTGTAGTTGTGATCAAATTCTATCCTATGCAAAATATTGTATTGTATTGTCTCTTTACATTATGTATATGTATGTGTTTGGGTGGCTTTCACACCTCTTTAGGGTGAAAAGACATAACCCTTATTACAAATTATTTTGAATAAACAATAAACTAACTAAAAAATAACTACCTAACTTTCAAATTTGTATTTGGACAAAAATCCAAAACACCTCATGAAAAGATAATATTTCTGGTGGAGATAGGAAATTTGATTTCCCGAACTGGGTCATTTTTAGATTTTTAAAAGTCAACCATTGTAAGCCTCTTTTGGCATCATCGTTGTTGCAGGTTGAAATTTGAGCATTTTCTGAAGGCTTTGATTATTTGTTTCTATTTATTTGTGTCATAAAGATTCCTTCCTTTGATTTTTTTATTATGGATAAACTTGTTCTTGATAATGGAATGGGACTTCAAAATTCTGAAATTTTAGGGTACCACTAGTGGCTCTTTCTGGGGACGTATGCTCCATGTGAGCTTAGTAAGATTCAAGCTATCTCTAGAGAAGTAGACCAAGTATCCACACTTAATCTAATCCAAAATGAAATTGGGTGGCCCTAGGCCCCCCAATAAAAGTGGACACTTCTTCTTTCCTCTATTAAACACATAATTCTGATCATGTAATACTTTGGATCTCCCGAATATGATGCCACCATTCTCATGGACAACATTCATTTCTTTATTATCACGCTTTGACATGCATTTACCCTTATAAAAGTCAGTAGGTGCATTGTATTCCTTGATAAATAGAAGATCTCCATGCATTTGATCATCCCTACAAGTAACTAGATTAAGCTCTTCTGCCTAGATGCCTTTATGTACGCAATTTTCTCTATACTCAAGATGTTGTTCTCTTCATAAAAAGAATTTGGAGATAACTCACATTCAGGAACTTCCTTCTTATCAATAATTTGATCAGATAGGATACTTGGATAATTTTTAGAACTAATCTTCAACATAGTCTCTTCATTATTTTTGTTTGATTCCATCTTGAATCTTCACATGTTTCATCTATCACTTCTGCTCATAGGATGAAATAATGCATGTCTCACTTTATGAATACACTTTCACATATATAGTTTGAGTTTAATCATCTTCAAAATGATCACTAGGCGCGCTATCTTTATCATGATGTTGATGGAATTGATTTCATAGAAAATATTCTTCAAATAATGGATTCAAGGATATAGAGAACTCAGACATATCTCCATGAGAGATTTCATTTGAAACTTCTTCATGTTCATATGTTTTATTATATTATATTTCATCTCCATTAATTGATTCCTAAAATTTATCAGCTTCTGCATCTAGTACCCCATGAGTATGTACTGATCCATCAACTTTCTTATCATGGTGCATTAAGAAAAAAATTTGACCACTCTTCTCAACATGTTTTTTTATATTCAATGTCTAGTAAATATGAGATTTATTTTTTACTAAGAAGATCTTCTTCCTCATCATCATGGTCATTGATACATGTTTCCATACACATCTCATCATTTACATATTCTTCTTCAACCTGATCCAAATTTTCTTTGTCTATGTCATCATTCTTTTCTTCCCTCAATACCTCACATATTTTCTCAAGAAAAGCTATTAGATGAGAATCATGAAAGATTCCTAACTCACAAAGTTTCTTTATTAATTCCCTTCCAAAAGGCCTAATATTTGAAGGTACTTTCTAATAAATCCTTAGCATTCTCATGAACAAATGTATTGCAAATTTTCCTTCATATCTTTCCAAATTGAAGAATGTATCCAAAGGGGACATGTACAGTTCTTCTTCCAGAATGTAATTTGGATCTTCTTCCATGCTGCAACTTTGGTCTTCATATCATTCATACCACATGTTGTCTTCTTCACCACTGGCATCATGAAACATATAAATAAACCATTTCTCAAATAGTCTCCATGATGAGATACATTATGTGGGTAGTGGCTCATATACTTTTCTAGCATTATCTTTTAACATCATGACAAATAGCCTCATCACCTTATCCTCTATAGAAACCTCATAATCATCTATGAATGGATAAAATGCATACAAGTGTTGTAGTGTCGATTCATCCCATTCTCCATGGAACTTTGGTAGAAGTTGTGAAATTTTAGGGGAAAACTTATTTGGGATGCATTGAAATCTCCTAAGATCCAATGGCCTAATACCATCTGGAATAAAAGGATTTCTTTGAAATGATGGATACATTCGAAAAAACAATCCACCATCTCCTTTTGAGTCTTCTCCCTTAGTATAGTCACTGACTGAAATTCTTTTTTCAATAGAGTCACCACCTTCTTATCAGAAGGAAAATACTTATTGTGTTCTGAATTCTTTTCTCCCAGTAGAGTCTTAAATATATCACCATAACTTCTAGGTAAAATACAAAAATGTTCTTTTGAACAAGTCCCCAGTAGAGTCGTCAATCTATTGGTGCCAAAAATTGATGGATTCACTTTTGGCCAACTGCCAGGTATAATGGTGATGCACCACTTGATACCTCTGCAATTTTGGCTTAATCAAGCCAAGGTTGGTAGGCCTAAATTAACCTTAAACAATCAAATTTTTTGTGTTGCACAACTGCGTACAAAAAACAATGTTCCTCCAAAGGTGACGAATGATCCTTGGACAAAAGAAACCAATTTCCTAATAATCTCTAATCTATAAAGCTTTACTAAAATGGATTATAGTAAGGACTGAAAAGTAATGCTTTTGAAATAATGATTAAATAATCTACAAACTACAAAGTATGAACCAAATGACAATTTATAATAATGATTAGATTAGTGCCTTCTAAATACTTGGGCTATAGAGTCATAAAAACTCTCAATCCTACGTACAATCGGAGAGAGTTTTAAAAACTTGCTTTTAATAAAGTGAGACTATCACTTCACAATCTTCCAC
>MU224912.1:951261-967519 GCA_018584345.1 Thuja plicata | reverse complement strand
TATATATATATATATACATAATGAATGTTTAGAGTGTCAGATAAACCTACAACCTGGCTAATCCGAAAAACAAAGACATGAACTTATTTTTAGGTGCCTTTATTTCAAAAAAAAATCCCTATCAATTAGCACACGTTAAAAACTAATATAGAACATTGGGGTTACTTGATTTAGAAGTAATATTAAAACCACAAATATAATTAATTATATAGTAAATTAATAAACAGCTTTACCAAAATCATATCTATAGTATTTATTTTTATTAATAAAGTGATATAAACACACTCCACCGTTTGAAATTAATCATTACACTATTTGAAATAAACCCAAACAAAAAACGAATACATAATTTTTATGAAGAGATCACGCTTATTTATTTGAGGCAATCTATTCACTCCGATAATGAAGCTTACTAAAACATCCAAATAGAACATTACAATAGCAATCAGAAACCAAGCAATAAAAAACTAGATTTATCGATCGCTCTTATGAAAGACAAACCTTCATACTCGTAATAATTCATTTTCATCAAACCCTGTAGAAATATTACATTAATTTCTTTAACCCTTGCGTGTTTGAATATAAAAACAAAAATAATTTATTTGTTGCTTGTTCCATTATAACATTAACGAGTAATATAATTTCATGTTTCATCAAAGCATTCAGACGATTGTCTTCGTATTAAGTGGGAACTGTCCCTTTTTGTCGGCACAAAAAGACATGAATTTCATGGAGTCTTAAAAAAATGCTCTATCCAACTGTAGGAAAAACGGTCCACTTGCTAAAACACCAATCGGCTAGCCGGACTCGACTACCATTTAATCTTCGGCATTCATGTTAAGGTTGACAAAACAGTGACTAAAGAATAAAGAAGACCAAAAATGTGCGTCCTACAAAATCGGGTCTGCGCGCTTTCAAATCTACGAAATTGCGCTCTTACAACTATGAAAGACGTGTTATTTGGCAGAGTATCCACTCTCTGGACTTGTGGAATTGTTTGAGTTAAATTCATCCAATTTGGAAGAAACGTTGAAATAATTGAAGATAAAGTCGAAAAACACGTTAACGAATAAGTACAAAATTCTAAGTAGTGGATTATGTTATTGGAATTGTTGGATCAAAGAAATTATCCACGAACGATCCACGCCAGCGCCATTAAAGAAACAAGAAGGCTTCTTCGTATTTAGTGGGAACTGTCCCTTTTTGTCGGCACAAAAAGACATGAATATCATGGAGTCTTCGAAAATTGCTCTATCCCAATGTAGGAAAAACGGTCCACTTGCTAAAACACCTATCGTCTACGCGGACTTCACTACCATTTACTCTTCGGCATTCATGTTAAGGTTGACAAAAAAGTGACTAAAGACTAAAGTAGACCAAAATTGTGCGTCCTACAATATCGGGTCTGCGCGCTGTCAAGTCTTTGAAATTGCGCGCCCTACAACTATGAAAGACATGTTATTTGACAGAGTATCCACTCTCTGAACTAGTTAAATTCATCCAATTTGGAAGAAACGTTGAAATAATTGAAGACAAAGTTAAAAAAACACGTTAACGAATAAGTTTAAAAATTCCATTTAGTGTATTGGATGATGTTAACAATTTTGGATTATGTTATTATTCGACCAAAGAAAAAATTCACGCGGGATCCACACCAGTAAATTAACCATAATTAATAAACCTTTAACATAATATCAGGTGTCCACACTCTGAACGTTTGTAATTATTGGATCAGAGAATTCTTTCATTGCGTAGCCTTGGCATTTGAAACCTTTCTATTTAAATTCAAAACTGAACCCCTAGGATTATTCAGAAATATAATCCATCTGCGCACTTCTTAAAAGCAATTGTTAAGAAATATACAAGCGCTAAGATTATTGAAATGGCGATGAAGTATTTCAACCTAGCAATAGCCATGATTATTGCAGCGCATTATAGCACTTCTCTAGCAGTGGACGTTGGAGATACGCTTTTATTTGGGGCTTCCCTCTCTGCGAATCAGACCTTAATCTCAAAGAATGGTACTTTTGCACTGGGGTTTTTCAATCCGAGAGGAATGAAAACTTATTATATTGGCATCTGGTATGCACAGATCCCTGAGAAGACCATAGTTTGGGTGGCTAACAGAGACAATCCTGTCAAAAGGATGCCCGGCGTTCTGCAAATTTCGAGCAACCATAGTCTCAGATTGCTTGACGGAACGGGCATGGGCGTTTGGTCAATTGATAGTGGCCTAAAAGGATCACGGGCGGTGATAATGGACAGTGGCAATTTCGTCATGCTGGATGCCCATAACAAGTCTGAGATTGTGTGGGAGAGTTTCAGGCATCCGACAGATACATGGTGGCCTGGCATGAAGTTGTCAAAAGGCATGAAGGGGACTTCGTGGAAGAGTTCTTCTGATCCTGCAAGTGGGCTCTTCTCCCTAGAAATGGACACGACTCCAGGAAAGACGCAGTTGGTGATGAGCTATAACAACGGTGTTCCATATTGGTCCACTGGAGAGTGGCTTGGGAATTACTTGACCAACGTTCCGGAGGTGTATGCTCCCAGGAGATTCCAAATGTCCTGTGTGAAGGTTTCTCCTTCAAGAATATACTATACTTTTGAAGTAGTGCAGGCAGATCATGCCCTCACGGGACGGATCTTGATAAGCGAGAAAGGTGAACTAAAGGTTTACTACTCGATGGATGATGGTACATTGAGCCAAGGGTGGTCATCATTCCAAGGTCAATGCAATGACTATGCTATCTGTGGGGCATATGGACTGTGCAATGCTGATGATGTGTGTACTTGTGTCCAGGGTTTCATACCCAACAAGCATGACACTGAGGGTTGGTGGTCAAATGGGTGTACTCGGAAAAGACCTCTGCAATGCTCTGTCATAGAGGGCACAACCGATGGATTCTTCGAAGCCCAGAGCCATTACTTGTCCGAAAAAGGAGCTGTCATATACAAAGAGCCAACACCGCAGGGCTGCAAGATTGCTTGTTTGGAGAATTGCTCCTGCACTGCGTTTGCTTTTGTTATCTCTGATCCACCAGTCTGTAGACTGTGGTTTGGGGATTTATTCAAAATTCACGCTTCATCTAAGAATCAATCTGTCTTCATCAGGCTGGCTCCCTCTGAGTTAGGGCACTCGACAACAGTGGGAAGCAGCAAACACCATCATCTTGGCATGTTTCTTCCAGCAACTGTCGCGCTGTCAAGTCTTTGAAATTGCGCACCCTACAACTATTAAAGACATGTTATTTGACAGAGTATCCACTCTCTGAACTAGTTAAATTCATCCAATTTGGAAGAAACGTTGACATAATTGAAGACAAAGTTAAAAAAACACGTTAACGAATAAGTTAAAAAATTCCATTTAGTGTATTGGATGATGTTAACAATTTTGGATTATGTTATTATTCGACCAAAGAAAAAATTCACCCGGGATCCACACCAGTAAATTAACCATAATTAATAAACCTTTAACATAATATCGGGTGTCCACACTCTGAACGTTTGTAATTATTGGATCAGAGAATTCTTTCATTGCGTAGCCTTGGCATTTGAAACCTTTCTATTTAAATTCGAAACTGAACCCCTAGGATTATTTAGAAATATAATCCATCTGCGCACTTCTTAAAAGCAATTGTTAAGAAATATACAAGCGCTAAGATTATTGAAATGGCGATGAAGTATTTCAACCTAGCAATAGCCATGATTATTGCAGCGCATTATAGCACTTCTCTAGCAGTGGAGGTTGGAGATACGCTTTTATTTGGGGCTTCCCTCACTGTGAATCAGACCTTAATCTCAAAGAATGGCACTATTGCATTGGGGTTTTTCAATCCGAGAGGAACGAAAACTTATTATATTGGCATCTGGTATGCACATATCCCTGAGAAGACCATAGTTTGGGTGGCTAACAGAGACAATCCTGTCAAAAGGATGCCCGGCGTTCTCCAATTTTCGAAAGACGGTCGTCTCAGATTGCTTGACAGAATGGGCATGGACATTTGGTCAACTGATATTGGCCTGAAAGGAACGCGGGCGGTGATAATGGACAGTGGCAATTTCGTCATGCTGGATGCCCACAAGTCTGAGATTGTGTGGGAAAGTTTCACGCATCCGAAAGATACATGGTTTCCTGGCATGAAGTTGTCGAAAGGCATGAAGGGGACTTCGTGGAAGAGTTCTTCTGATCCTGGAAGTGGGCTCTTCTCCCTAGAAATGGACACGAGTCTAGGAAAGACGCAGTTGGTGATGAGCTATAACAAGAGTGTTCCATATTGGTCCACTGGAGAGTGGCTTGGGAATTACTTGACCAACGTTCCAGAGGTGTATGCTCCCAGGAGATTCCAAATGTCCTGTGTGAAGGTTTCTCCTTCAAGAATATACTATACTTATGAAGTAGTGCAGGCAGATCATGCCCTCACGGGACGGATCTTGATAAGCGAGAAAGGTGAACTAAAGCTTTACTACTGGATGGATGATGGTACATGGAGCCAAGAGTGGTCATCATTCCAAGGTCAATGCAATGACTATGATATCTATGGGGCATATGGACTGTGCAATGCTGATGATGTGTGTACTTGTGTCCAGTGTTTCACACCCAACAAGCATGACACTCAGGGTCGGTGGTCAAATGGGTGTACTCGGCAAAGACCTCTGCAGTGCTCTGTCACAGAGGGCACAACCGATGGATTCTTCGAAGCCCAGAGCCAATACTTGTCCGAAAACGGAGCTGTCATATACAAAGAGCCAACACAGCAAGGCTACAAGATTGCTTGTTTGGAGAATTGCTCCTGCACAACGTTTTGTTTTGTTATCTCCGATCCACCAGTTTGTAGACTGTGGTTTGGGGATTTATTCAAAATCCACGCTTCATCTAAGAACCAATCTGTCTTCATTAGGCTGGCTTCCTCTGAGTTAGGGCACTCGACAACAGTGGGAAGCAGCAAACACCATCATCTTGGCATGTTTCTTCCTGCAGCTATCACCGCCATCGTTGTTCTTTTCGCTTTCCTGTTGATTGGGTTTCTTCTGTGGAAACGTCGAAGACAGCTGAAGAAAAAAATGGAAAGGGACATGCCAACTTCACTCAGAACATTCACTTACAGAGAGTTACAAATTGCAACCCAGAATTTCAAGCATAAGCTGGGGAGCGGAGCATTCGGCTCTGTGTTCAAAGGAACTCTGCCAGACAACATGCTGGTGGCGGTAAAGAGATTGGAAGGTTCTGCACAAGCAGAAAAACAATTCCGTGCAGAAATAAGCACCATCGGATGTATATAGCATGTGAATCTGGTAAGGTTCTGGGGATTCTGCGTACAAGGAATGACAGGCTTCTGGTGTATGCATACATTGTTGATTGATTATGGGTAGCTTGGACAGCTGCTCGTCCTTACCCAGAAATAACAGCATTAGTTATGGGTAGTTTTGGACAGTTGTTTGTCTTGACCTAGAATTAGAAAATGGTTGTTTTGTCAAACAAGTATTGTTAGGATAAAAACAATTGTTATTTAATAGTGGCTCTTTTTAGGTGACACCTCATAGCCAAAATTAGTTAATTGGTTGTTGAGTTGTTTTAATCTCAGCCGTTGGTTTGAATTATTTTCGGCCATTGGTTTTCCAACGAGAGTAGTATATAAAGGGGTAATGGGTCATTTGGAGTAGAACAAGTTTTGAGAAGAATTTGCAGTGATAGAAAATAGTCTTGCAGTGTTAGCAAGAGGCACAGTGATAGTGTTGGTATAGCAGTGGAGGATATCATAGGGAGATATTACGAGTTTGTCGGAGTTCTGTCAGTAAGAGGCAAGGAATTCTTTTGTAACTCTTATATTGTTGAAGATTAATATATTTTCCATATGTAGAACTAGTTTTCCCTTAGGGGTTTTTCCAGGGACGATTGTCCAAAAATATTGTGTCCTTGTGTTTCTTTTTTCTTTCCGTATTTTAGTGAAGTTGCAGTTGTGTTATTTTTTGATATTCAACTGTAAATTTATTTTCATAAGTTAAATAATCTTTATGAGATAGGAGATTAATAATCAGTGACTGCAATAGGAATTTTCACATGGTATCAGAGCGGTATTGAGGATAGAAAAGGTTTACCCTAAGCAAAGGAAAGAAATTTGAGTTTGACCTCTTTTGAGTTATTATTTCTTTTATTTCTTTGAGATGGCCCTAGCAAGTTTGAGGGATTAGGACAGATTGGATGGTGCCTCAAATTTTGGTGTCTAAAAAGCTAGAATTTCTTTATTGCTGAAAAAGAATGGCATCAAGGAATATGTTACCAGTACTATAGTTGTACCTATAGATCTAGTACAACTTGCAGCATACAAGAAGGATGATGCCAAGGTGAGGAGGATAATCCTTGATGGTGTCAAGGACCATATTGTTCGACATAACACAGAGTTAGATACAACGAAGAAGATGTGGGATGCCATTCTGAATCTATACTAGAATGCTACCACTAACCAGAAGCTGATTCTCAGAGAAAAGTTAAGGAATACCTAGATGAACAAGGGAGAAGATGTTACAAGTTACCTCACCAGGCTTAGACTTGTCAAGGATGAGTTAGCAGTTGTTGGAGATAAGCCAGATGAAGATGAGCTATTAAGAATAACCCTAAATAGGTTTACTAAGCAGTCGGATATCTTTGTTCAAGTTATCAATGGACAAGACACCTTACCTAGCTGGGATCGACTATGGAGTGATTTCACTCAAGAGGCGCTTAGACTAAGTCTTGTCAATGGAGCCAACAACAAGAGTTTGAAAAGTGAGGTGGAATAAGAAAATGTTGTCCTAGCGGGAAAGGGAAAAGCAAAGAAGGGATTTAGCAAAGGAGCAAGTTCACAAAGTGAAAAGAAGAAGTAGGACCTATCTAAGGTCAAGTGCTTTGGTTGTCACGAGTTTGGCCACTATGTCAGCGATTTCCCACAAGGAAAGAAAGATAAGAAGGGAAAGAACCAGGTGACGGTTTCAGCAAGTCCAAAGGAGCTCTCTAGTAGATTGGAGGATGAGTTTGCACTCATAGCTTGTATGATTAGGTCAACCTCACAGAGTGTTTGGTATATAGATAGTGGAGCATCATTTCATATGATAGGAGTTAGAGAATACTTCTCTAGCTACAAGGAGGAGAACACCAGTATCCAGATTTCTATGGGAAACTTATCCAAGCTCAACTCTGTTGGGAAAGGGACTATTCAATTTCAGAGGGAGAATGGAAAGGTAATTCCTCTTCATGATATGTTGCATGTGCCAAGCTTAGGTATGAATTTGGTTTCTGTATCTGTCCTTCAGGATAAAGGGTATAATGTTCTCTTTAGAGGGATGCATGTTTTGAGTAAGTATAAAGATTGGAAATCACCCGTATCTATTGGAGTTAGGAGTGGTCGCATTTATAGGTTGCAGTTTGATACTCCTAAGGCACTCATCAGCAGTAGTAACCCTAGAGATCTTGGAGAGCTATGGCATAGGAGGATGGGCCATATTCATCATGGAGCACTTAGAATTCTTTGTGAGATGGTGACAGGTGTTCTAGAGGTGAGCATAGAGCATGATGATGTATGTAAGGGATGTGTGTTGGGAAATTTTGTGAAAGCATCTTTTCCAAGGAGTGACACTAGATCTATAGGTGTTCTTGATCTAATACATTTAGATGTATGTGGACCAATGTTGACAAAGTCTCTCAGAGGATATGAGTATTATGTTACCTTTATTGATGATTTCTCCAAGAAGACCTGGATATACTTCTTGAAGACCAAGGATGACGTTTTCAGTTGCTTCCAAGAGTTCAAGGCTCTTGTGGAGAACTCGACAGGAAGGAAGATAAAGGTTCTTCAGTCAGACAATGGAGGCGAGTACAAAGGAAATGACTTCCAGGATTTCTGTACCAGAGAAGGAATCAAGAGAGAGTGGACTATTCCTTACAATCCATAATAGAATGGAGTTGTTGAGAGGAAGAACCATTCTATATCAGAGGCAGAAAGGGCTATGCTACATGACCAGGACATGCCCCGCTACTTATGGGTAGAAGCATGTAGTACAATAGTGTATATTCAGAATAGGGTTCCACACAAGGTACTAGGGAAAATGACACCAGAGGAGGCTTTCACAGGGAAGAAGCTAGATGTTGGTCACTTCAGGATATTTGGGAGTTTGGCATATTGTCTTATTCCTAGAGACACACGTACCAAGTTAGATCATATTTTAGAGAAGGGGTACTTTGTTGGGTATAGTGAAACTTTAAAGGCATATAGGATGTTCATTCTAGGGACCAAAAGAATTATTGTCAAACATGATGTCAATATCATGGAGGACAAGGCATTTAGAAGGTCTAGAGATTTTCCAACAAATGATTGGAGTGAGTAGCCAATGGAAGCTCCAAGTCCAAGTCAAGGATAGAAAGGATCAAGTATAGTTACTAGTAAAAGCATAGACTCAGGTGGTGAAGATTCACAGAGTATGGAGCAACTGGTGCAGAAGGATATGCATCTTGATCATATAGAGGTTGATATTTCATCCTCTATAGTTGGCATCAAGAACCATGAGGTTCAAGACACACAAAGGGATACTCAAGAGTCTGTGGGAGCTCCTATGAAGAGTACAAGGAAGAGGACACAACTAGCCAAGTTCAATGACTATGGGGCATTAGTCAGCCAATTGGTAGATAGCGAACCTTCCAGCTAGCAAGAAGTTGCAAAGCATCAGGTATGGAGAGATGTTATGGTTGAGGAATATAACTCAATAATGCAGAATGATGTATGAGAGGTAGTGCTGAGACCAACTGATAGAGCAGTAGTTGGATCACGCTGGATCTTCAAGATAAAGCATGGTGCAGATGGTAGCATCAAGAAATATAAGGCGAGGTTTGTGGCCAAGGGGTTCTCTCAGAAGGAGGGAATAGACTATGAGGAGACATTTTCTCTTGTGGCCAGGTATACTTCTATACAAGCTGTAATCTCATTTGCAGCGTAGATGGGATGGCAGATCCATCAAATGGATGTCAAGACAACATTCCTTAATGCAGAATTGAAGGAGGAGGTATACATAGAACAACCAAAAGGCTTTGTAGCATACAACAAAGAGACCCATGTGTGTAGCTTAAAGAAAGCTTTATACAGACTCAAGTAGGCTCCCAGAGTGTGGTGTGAGCACATTGATACATACTTGCAGGAAATGGACTTTTTGAAGAGTGAGGCTAATGCAAACCTCTACTACTTGGTGGTTGGGGGTGAGATTCTCATTCTTATTCTATATGTGGATGACTTGTTTCTTACAGGTGCACTAGGGCTCATAGAGGATTGCAAGAGGGACCTTGCAGAAGAGTTTGAGATGAAGGATTTGGGACTTATGCACTACTTTCTAGGCATGGATGTGTGGAAGACTGATGGAGATATTTTCCTTGGTCAAGGGAAATATTGCATTGAAATCTTGAAGAGATTTGATATGGAAGATTGTAAAGCCATGTCTACACCCATGATCACTAATTGGAGAAAGGTAGATGCATCCAAGGAAAAGGATGTTGATCCCACCTTATACAACAACTGATTGGTTTGATCATGTATTTGGTCAACACCAGGCCTGATATAGCCTTTGCAATAAACTCTCTTAGTTAGTTCATGGTGGAGCCAAAGAGAGTGCATTGGATGAAGAATAAGCATGTGTTTTGTTATCTTCATGGTATAGCTGAGTATGGGATCAGATATGTTCAAGATGAAGGTATCAAGTTGATAGGCTATACTGATGCAGATTGGAGGGGAAGTACAATAGACAAAAGGATTACTTTAGGATGTTGTTTCAGCTTGGGATCATGAGTTTTTTCTTGGTTCAGTAAGAAGCAAAAATATGTGGCCTTGAGTTCATCAGAAGTAGAATATATAGCAGCTAGCATGGAAACATGTGAAGCTATATGGCTTCGGAAGTTTCTAGTGGCCTTGTTTGGTTAGAAGATTAAGATTACTGTGATACATTGTGATAATCAGAGTTGCATCAAGTAGTCTGAGAATTCGATGTTTCATGATAGGTCTAAACATATAGATATCAGGTATCACTTCATCAGAGATTGTGTATGGAGGAGAATTGTTTAGCTACAGTACATACCTACAGAGGAGCAGGTAGCAGACATTCTGACAAAGGCATTGTGGAAAGAAAAATTCATCTTCTTTAGAGATAAGATGGGTGTCATGCAGAATAGCTTCCTCACTAAGAGGGAGTGTTAATTATGGGTAGCTTTGATAACTGTTTGTCCTTACCCAGAAATAACAACATTAGTTATAGGTAGTTTTGGACAGCTCTTCATCCTGACCTAGAATCAGAAAATGGTTGTTTTTTCAAACAAGTATTCTTAGGATAAAAATAATTGTTATTTAATAGTGGCTCTTTTTAGGTGACACCTCATAGCCAAAATTAGTTAATTGGTTTTTGAGTTGTTTTAATCTCAGCTATTGGTTTGAATTAATCTCTGCCATTGGTTTACCAACGAGAGTAGTATATAAAGGGGTCATGGGTCATTTGGAGTAGAACAAGTTTTGAGAATAATTTTCAGTGATAGCAAATAGTCTTGCAGTGTTAGCAAGAGGCGCAGTAATAGCGTTGGTATAGAAGTGGAAGATATCAACGGGAGATATTAGGAGTTTGTCAGAGTTCTTCCAGTAAGAGGCAAGCAATTCTTTTGTAACTCTTATATTGCTGAAGATTAATATATTTTCCATCTGTAGAACTAGTTTTCCCTTAGGGTTTTTTTCCAGGATGATTATCCAAAAATATTGTGTCTTTCTGTTGCTTGTTTCTTTCTGTATTTTAGTGAAGTTGCAGTTGTGTTATTTTTTGATATTCAGCTGTAAATTTATTTTTAGCAGTTAAATAATCTTTATGAGATAGGAGATTAATAATCAGTGAGTACAATAGGAATTTTCACATACATGCCTAATGGCTCTCTAAACTCCTGCCTCTTTTGTAAAGAAGAAGAGAAGGTGTTGGATTGGATTACTTTATCTCCATGAGGAATGTAGGGATCACATCATTCACTGTGATATTAAGCTTGAAAACATTCTATTGGATGGTGACTTTAGCCCGAAGGTTAACAATTTTGGGCTGGCGAAACCTTATGGCAGAGATTTCAGCCGTCTACTAACAACTACAAAAGGAACATGAGGGTATTTCACTCCCGAGTGGTTTTCCAGCCTTTCTATCACTCCCAAAGCCGATGTATTCAATTTTGGCATGACTTTGCTCGAAATTATATTGGGGAGGAGAAATCTGGACATGAATGTGGAGAAGAGTAGGTTCTACTTTCCCACCTAGGCATCATCTCAAATTCAGGGGGGAATCATATTAGGCATTATGAATGCAAGGATAACCAATGAGTCAGACACTGAAGAAGTAAAAAGAGCCTCTATGGTGGGGATGATGTGCATTCAAGACAATGAAAATATGAGGCCGAGCATGGCAGAAGCGGTGAATATGTTGAAAGGGACAATGGAGGCTCCTTTGACACAAATTACAAGGTCTTTACAGGTCCTAGTAGATCAGGTAGATGAAAAAAATAGTAACAGCTTGAAGATCCCTTCAACAAGAAAAATAATGGACGGGCGACATAGTTTTACAGATGAAAAATAGTAAAGTTATGGAGCATTTTCAGTAAAAAGGAGCAAGTTTTGAAGTATTTTAAGAATAAACTTAGTCAATATTTGAAGTGTTATATACCTCCATGATGAAGTTGCTCTTAATTCCATTTTTGTATGCTAGTGGTCAGAGCTATAACGCTGCTCTCTATAATGATGTTATGCATCTTCTTGTTGAGGTTCTTTGTGCTCAACAACATAGTAGATTGCTATTTTGAGTGTAAATTTGTTCCTTGTAATGACATTTTAAGCTATTATTTTGAGTCTAAGCTGCTTTTTCTAATGATGTTAAATGCATCTCTTTGTTTGGTACCTTAGTATGTTACTATTTTGAGTCTTAGGTTACTCCTTGTAATGATGTTTCTCTATTGTGTAATAATAATAATTTGTTAACAAACCATGTCATTAAATTTCACTCTTGTTTCTATTGTAGAATGCCTCTCGTCATTTATTATCAATAAATTAAAAAATGACATTAAATTATCTTTTAGACTAACTATATAATTATCATTTTTTATGGGTAATGGGCTGAATCCGAGATTTAGTTATTATTATTTGTTAAAATTAAGTAGATTCAAAACCAAGACCTCGCATATTAGAGGCTCATAACTTTACCATTTTTTTGTAGGTTCTTACCTTAGTTTAACTACATAATTTTATTCCACCTTATTGTCTATTAATTTTGAGAACAATTTTTGTCATTTAAAAAAAATCAAACTAATAATCTATTACCAAAATTCTATTTAATATAAAATATAGTAAATTACACTAAATTTATTAAGAAAATAAAATTATCAAAAAATTGATTTAGTATAAAAAGATAATATGGAATTTTTTAATATTGGTTATATTTGAAGAAAATTAATGAAAAATCTTGAAAATAATTTCAAAATATCAATCACTCACTCAAAATGGATGTCAATTTGATTCAAGAATATTTTTGTTGATTTGGATTAAATATCTTTTTTTTTTTGGTAAAAGAGCTTCCACCAAATAATTTTATTAATTTTAAACCTGTTAGGGATTTTTCTTGTATGAATCACAGTGCTTGAAATGACTAATTGAACACCATGCCTTCTAATACTGATTCAGAGACAAGAAAAGCCTAATTGCTAAGGACTAGATAAGGTCCTTCTTCGTTTTTGAGCTCCACATATACTCAGGCAGGTTTCACCTTTTATGACTACTGTTTACACAGTATGTTATAGTGTGGACACTAATTTGCTTCATACTTTGTTAAACAAACTTATAAATTACCTTGCAAATGACCAAGCATAACCAGATGCAAGATTTAACCATACAAACCATGGTTGTAAATATAACAAGAACCAGTGATACAAGGATTTCCATCCTTCTTCCTTTTATTGTAGGAGGGATAACCTAATGATTCACTCTCCAAAGAATCACTAAAGTGGACACTATCCTGCTGACATGAGTCCTTACTGAGTTCAGTTTGTTTGTTCTTAGTAGAAAGAGTATTTTGATTAAATTGGTTTTGATGCCTTGAAATGACTTGGATGATAATGGTTTATCAGACCTATTTCTGGACCAGTGCCTATCCTTTGGGTTACAGAGTCAATAAACTAAGATCTCATAGAAACAAAATACAATAAGCTTCCTTACAACCCACATGCAATTTAGATAAGTTGCCTTACAAATTACCTTGTTACCTCTAAACGATTGTATCAAATCTTTAAAAAATCATTATGCTCCCTGAAACTACTCACAAAACTTAGTTCTTTCCTTAAAAGAAACTTGCAAGCAATTAGATAGTTACCTAATAACCAAAATGCTTCAGGATGCCTTGCAAACTTAAACATAAAAGAGCACACACAGAGAATAAAGAGACAGCAATTGAAGATATTAAAATTGTACCATATTTTATTTATATGATCCAGCTTCCATACATGAAAGATTTTGCAACTTCAAAAGATAGACAAAAGTTCAGAACATCTGAATTCTACAATATATTTTTTCTATTTTCCAAAAAATTCCAACCTCAAAGACCCTTTACAATTACAACTCTTTTGCTATATATAGGTTTTTGACCATCTTGGAATCCCTTAAGGATGCAACAAGCTTAGGATGGTCATAGAAAACCTAACCCTAAAACTATAAAAGAAACAAAAGAAAGAAGAAGCGATGGAGCGACCGAGTCAAAAGATGGAAACATATATTCTTTGTTCTTCTCCCAATCTGGTGACTGCAATCAGATTTGTATAGATGGTAGCTGGTAGTATTTATGTTGAGTCCAGATAGATGTGCTTGCATACTCATCTACATTATCCTTTTGCAATAACTGTCCCTCTTATCTCGAATAGTGCAGTGCCAAGTGTTCACCTTTACTCCTCATCCAAGATTTCTTCTTCTACTGCTGGCTTCTTTCTCTTGGGCATGGTCATCAACTCCCATGCTTTCACTTCATCATCTGATGGCCACTTAAAGTCTTGAGTACTCTGTACTTGCACCTTTTGTCTATCCCATCTAGCATCAGTGATATTCTTGACATCTAGTAGGAATTTGTTGATGTCAGTCTCTACTTTGAAAGCTTCATCCAATATTTTATTGAATCTTTCAATATCAACATCTGCTCCCAAGAGAAATGCCTCATCACCAGGCATCTTTTTTTCAAGTTCATTCTTCCAGGCATCTACAGCCTTTACTTGATGAAGCTTTCAATCATTTGAAAAGAGGCTCAACTTAACCTTTATCTGGTTTAATTTGCCTTTAAAGAATGAGAGAGAAATATTGACTCTTTTGATCTCATCTTCAACTTCAGTTACTATTTCAGGCAAATCTGGTCTTAGGGCTTGTAAAGATGCTAACTTTTTAAATAACTTTACCCTAGCAGACCATTTAGTAAAGTAAGGGTTCAAAATAGCAAGGTATCCCATTACCTCCGTATGCAAAGCTGGCAACTTGTTGTATGTATTGAGTACAACATCAGTTTTATCCTTTAGAATCTCAATTCTATGTTGTAGTATACCCTTCAATGCTTTCAAAGCAATTGCATTTCCCTTTTCTTCACTAGTTTCCTATTCAAAAGCCTCCTCTGATTTAGGCTTATCTTCAATTTACAATGGTGGTGGTTGTGCAGGCACATATATCACCTCAGATTTTTCTTCTAACTCTTTCAGTAATTTCTTGATTACCTGATCCTGCTGCTGTAATTGTATATGACACATCTCCCTATCTTTAGACAATGCACTTGTCTCTTCTAATAAATATCTACACTTATCAGACAATTGTTTAGTTTTGTCCTCATTCAAGTGAGCCCAATGTGTCATAATTTGGGATATTTCTAAATCCTCTGTATTCTATGGTTTAGAAGCCTTTCTAATGGCTCTATTGTTTCCATGGAGGAGTTGATTGAATTGTTTAAAGATCAGTATGGAGATAAGACAAATAAGGGCTTTTTATTGAATGAGTTCAACAATATCAAGAAAAATTACAATGAAGAAGTTACTGAGTTTAACACAAAATTTCAAAGAGCTATGCATAAACTATTCCAGAAGATAAAGCTAGATGAAGAGGTTTGTCTAGCAACCTATTTAAATGCCTTTGATTCCATGATGGGATATGCTCTAAGAGATAAGAACCCTAGAACACTCACTGATGCTCATAAAATAGCAGTCAATATTGAAATGAATAGAAGAGTATCTGGTAAATTAAATAGGAGGGATGACCCCAGGTTTAGCAAAAGCAATTTGAAAGAACCAGAGTACAAAGAATATAGACCTCCTCAAAACAACAAACCTTTTTACAATAATACTTATAATCCTCAGAATAGAATGCAAAATCACCCATATGGAACTCGGTTCAAAGATGGAAAGCCTGTTATTTCACCCAAAAAAGAAAAGACATATAATAAGACTCCAGACCCCCTTCATAGAAATTCTATCCATTTCTGCAATGATAATACTTGGTGTGAAGCTTGTGAGGCTCCTCATAATCCTGATTTTTGTGTCATTTCCTTAGATCTAAAAGCAAATGAGGAACAAGAAAATGATGAGGAGGAATAGTGTGATCATAGTATGACTAACACTTAATCATGCCATGATACTGATTCAAACAGTGAGGAGGAAAATCATGATTCCTATATTTCACAAAGGAGGTTTGAGAATCACCATCAACAGATCTTATCTGACAATGAAGCTGATGAAACTGATGATAGTATTAGATTCTATGCTCAAGATGGCCAAGACGTTCCACTCATAAGGAAAGATTCAGATGAAGAGAAGGCTAGAATTACTGCTAAGTTAGTAAATAAAGCTAGAAGCAATTACCACTTAAGGAACAGGGTTGTAGGTGGAACTGGTAGCCAACCTTCAGGTGTATTTATAAAGGAAAACAAGCCAGACACTAAATATGTTAAAAAAAAAGAAGGACCTAGTGAAAATTTAAATAATCACAAGGTCAGGATTATCACAAAAACTGTAGAGTCAAATGTTACACAAGATGAAAATGAAAGGGATCAAGAAAAAAATGTTCCTGTTCAAAAGATAGAAAATAAAAAGTTGAAAGAGCCATTTCAAAAGAAACACAGTGAAGATAATGAAGTTATCCTTGATAAGTCAAAACATTTAGATATTTGTTATACTCCAGTAGACATGGGTCAATGTTTGTCTCAGATGACAGTTAAG
>MU224912.1:910717-928970 GCA_018584345.1 Thuja plicata | reverse complement strand
ACAAAGAAGTTGTGGGTATAGCTTTCAATCAAGCTTCTCACCTGAACCCCTTTCCAAAGTGATAAAGCATAGAATTTTTAATGGCACAACTGAGACCTTCATCCATAAAAATAAAAAGGAAAGCGGAAAGTGGATCCCCTTGTCTAATTCCCCTATAAGAAGGAAAGAATTCCCATTAGATACCTATTATTATGATAGAGAACCTACCGTTAAAGTACAAGATAGATCTATTTGATCCATCCCTTTTAAAAACTGAGTCTTTCTAACATAAGCAAAAGAAACTTCCAATTAACCCAGTTATAGAATTTCATCATGTTTAGTTTGAGAATAATAGCAAATTTATTTTCCAAGAAAATAAAATAAAATAGTTAATTAGAAAGGATAGCCCCCTCAGGGGTTTCCCGACCAAGCACAAAACCTCCTTACTACTCAGATACTATTTTAGGAATAATCTTAGCTAATATTGAGGAAAGAGATTTAGTGGAAAATTTGTACAAGGTATTGCACAACAAGATTGGTCTAAAATCAAAAAAATTCCTAGGATTATTAACTTTTGGAATAAGCGCAATCCAAGTGTTATTTAATTCCCTCAAAATAGTCTTAGTTCACCTATCCTATTAAAAAGAAAGAAATATGTCTAGACCAATAAACTTCCAACATTTCTAAAAAAAAATAGAATAGTGAAGCCATCAGGTCCTGGAGCATTGTCCGGGGCCATATAAAAGACAAGTGATTTTAATACATCAATGGTAAAGGGAGACATTAACATACGATTATCAGAATCTACAAAACATAAGGGAATTTCATTCACAGTTGAATAATTTGGCTCAATGGGTTCTTCAGTCAGACGGTTTCTCGAGAAGTATATTTCTTTTATAGCTATGTCATTTTCATCCTGGAGAATACCTGAATCAGATTCTATGCTAATGATTTTATTCTTTAGCCTTCTCTTCTTAGTTGACGCATGAAATAAATTTGTATTCCTATCGCCATCAAAAATCCAAAGCTCACAAGACGTTTGTCTCCAATACATCTCTTCTCTTGAGAGTATCTACTCCAGGGACTATTTAGGTTACTTTTTCAGATAGAAGGACTATTGGTCCATACCATAATTAATAACCTAAGAATTGAGATCAGCCAATTCAGATTCAATACAAGCCTTTTTCGTACAAAATCTTCTTAAAGTAGGAAATATTCCATTCCTTAATTTTATGTTTCATATAGTGCAACTTTTTGGTAATTTGATATAATTTATTACCTTCTATGAACATAAAATTATCCTACCAAGTTTTCAGGAGAGGGAGAAACGAGATATCCCTGAACCAAATGAATTCAAATTTTAAAGAAGATCTCTTATAGGTGCTATGCTCAGCTATTTCAAATAGGATTGGGAAGTGATATGATCTAGGATTAGGGAGAATAGAAGAGAAGAAATCATTATCAATGGAAAGTCAATGATTATGAAGAAGAAAGTGGTTAACTCTTTCCACAATTTGGCAAAAATCAGATCTTTTATTGGTACATGTGAAGCGACCCTTCTTGGGAGACACATCCATCAATTTATTACTAGAAACAAATTGATTAAAAATCAGACATAACTCTCTGGAAATGGATGATCCCACCCATCTTTTCTTCAGCATTGAGGATATCATTAAAGTCTCACCCAATACAACAAGTTCCCCACTTAATACCTTGAGAAAATTACCAAGCAACTTCCAAATTTTGGCCTTGTTAATGATGGAAGATGGAGCATAAATATTGAACAGCTAGAACCTAATTTTGGAGCAAGAACCATTGAATAAATTTCAACTTGAATAATTTTTTTATTTTTTACTAATTTCATTTTAAAATTTTAACATTATTTACAGAAATAGATAAACATGTTTTATTTTTATTTTTTAATTAATGATCTCAATATTAAAATAATATTTTTTGTTGGATTTTCTTTATTTTTCATTTTGTGTTATTATTCCAATCAAGATATTACAAACATAGTATACATAAAAATCAAAAATTCAATAACAAATTTACACTTCATTCTATCGAAAGTTCATTAATTAGCCCATTTATTTGTTAAATATTGAATGAATTAGTGTTAATCTATGCAACGAGTTATAGCTGAATGATTGTGTATTATTTTGCTTAAAATAATATATTTATTTTAAGTGTTTTTTTATTTTTTATTTTTATTTTAACTGATATATTTATTAGTTTACACTAAGGATTATATCTCTCTCTATGATGAATTATAGATAGATAAATGATAATAATGGATAGAGTAACATTAAATCTAAGAACCTTATTTTTATTCTAGTGAGATTTTTAAATACTAACCCACTTACTCTCTCATGATGAAAAAATCCAAAATCTATCAAAGGATGTATTTCAATTCTAACACACCATCTAAGAAATAACCATTATGAGATAGGAAAAATACAAAACTTTAAAAATACAAATTATTTAATTTAATGCTAATATATTTTAAATATACTTTAAATTAGAATGTATGATTTATAGGTCTAATTTTTTTATTACTTTACAATAAATATCAATCATCTTATGTCTATATTAGAAAAAAAAAACCACACACAAACAGTAGTAAAGAAGTCGCCCACCCACCCTTTAATCAATATGCTAATGAGATAAAGATAAAATGTGATGATCATTGATTCACCCAAACATGGTATAAAAACACATGAAGCAAGTGCTAGATAAATAGTTACCAATGATTTGTATAAAACTACCAATATATACAACTAACAACTTACACAACTATATAATATAGAAAAGTATTAAACTAATATTCCTACGTTAATACAATAGGCCTACAAATGTACCCCCGAAACTATTCAAATTTCACCTTGCTAAGAGGCTTAGTGAGTATATCAACAACTTGTAAATTGGTGGGTTAGTATTGGAGCTGAATGTGATGCTAGATAACATGTTCTCAAATAATTTGACATTCAACTTCAATGTAGCATAATTTTCAACTTTGGTGGATGAAAGATCAACTACAAATTGATTCTTACTTATCCAAAAAATAGGACCATATACAAGATAGAAAATATAAGGTCCAAATGTTGGTTTTTGATCATCATTAGATCTAGAATAGGTCAATTCATCATATCCCTATAGGAAGATCTGATCATTCTTTTTATATTCACAAACCATAATCAAGGTAACTCGACATATCATAAAACACGCTTGACTATAATCTAATGACATTTCTTTAGTTCTTGCATAAATTAGGATAGGTATCTTAAAGCGAAGAATATATTTGGTTTAGTATATTTCAAGTAAATGAGACTTCCATGAAGTTTCCAATAGAGAGTTGCATCAACTTGAGGTGAATCCTAGAACATAAGATGCATATGTTCATAGGTGAATCATTTCTTCCAAAAGATTCATATGTTCAAAACACCATTGTTAGACAATGTCACGAATCCTTAGGGGATATGCTAGACACTTACCAACAATCTCCTCTTAAATGTTACCAAAAGGGATTCGAACCTATAACCTCGCTTTGATACCACTTCTAGGAGGTGGATGGAGTGGATAAAAGATAAAGACAAACTTTGAAATAAATATGCAGACATACATTTTTATCAAACTATGCTACAACACTTCATACTCAATAATCAACATAATTAAGATCTATTACAAATCCTTCGAATACTACAAAAAAATGTATCCACACTACTACATAGAGGGGGGTTTAAAGGTAATTTTTTAAATATTGTTTTTAAAATATTGTCTTAATTTGAGATTAAAAATAATAATAATAATGTTTCGTATGGTCTTAAATATCGTCTTCACCTATCATCTTTAACTATTGTCTTAGAAAATTGTTTGTATAAGACAGTATGAAACAAAAGTGATTTTGTCTCTTTAGAGATAATATTTCTTTAATCCTAACTATTGTCTCTCTAAAGACAATATTTCTCGTGAGAGGAAATATCATTTTTGTGTCTCCAAAGATGATATAAAATAATGAATTTTAAAA
This sequence comes from Thuja plicata, assembly GCA_018584345.1. Lineage (NCBI taxonomy): Eukaryota > Viridiplantae > Streptophyta > Pinopsida > Cupressales > Cupressaceae > Thuja > Thuja plicata. The sequence goes on along the minus strand of MU224912.1, from coordinate 924,967 downwards.
CAAAACTCATTATTCAGATAAATCTATTGTTAAATATAAACTACAATATGGTTGATTAATTCATGTCAAGACACGATGGAATTAATCCACCAACCTCCCGCTTATAAAAGTGGGTGCTCTTCCATTGAGCTAGAACCCTTAAAAGAATAAATTTCTCACATTTATAACAACAAACACATTCTAAATTTTTTTAATGTGTTCTACTCCATTCATCATAAATAATTTATGAGTTCCACTCCCAACACCAACATTGATGCAAGCACTAACTCTTGACAATGATATTTTACACATCGTGAACTTTTAGTCGCTACAATGTATATTGTAATCAAATTTTATTACTACTATTTATATTTATATCTTGTCTTAAAACATTTGAACTAAAGAAAACCTAAAAAAGGTCTATTGTGAAAAGTATTTTCAACCTCATCTTATTAAACTCAAAATCTGAAAATCCTATTCAGAAATACATAATGTAGAAAAACTAAATACAAAAAATTTAACTATAAGTTAACATCAATTAAATCTCTGATAAATAAACTTAAATTATTCACAAATACTTTAGAAGAAAACATCTCTGTAAAAATGAATTCTATAAAAGCATACTTAGCCATATATCATGTGTTCATAACACTAATACTATAAATTAAGAATCCTAGACCTTTTTCTATAAAATTAAAAAACAATCTAAGATGTTTAGTGTACTATTGCCAAGTTGAATTTAGATTTTGAATCTAGAACATAAATACTTTGACATTATACACCAAGTTGGCTTCACACTAGCCCATGCATTGATGGTGGAGTCTCACCCACCAAAGTTGCAATGACTAAATAATTTGCAAGTTTCAATTCTTCCTTGCTTTTGTAGTAGCCAAAGTCATTGTCCCTAGATGAGTAGCTCCAATGGGAATGCTACAAAAACTAGAAACGGGTTGGAAAGGAAGGACATGTGGACCATACAGTAAAAAATAAACAAAATAATTATTCAAACAAACTATCATAAATTGTAGCAATCTGATTGCATGATACAATAAGTATAACTTGAACTATTTAAGGGTTAGGTCTAGCTGTGGAAACAAAGACTACTAGAGCAACATTCACTACCAATTCAACCTGCACATACGAATTCCAAAAAAACCAATGCATTCCTAACATTTTTTACTCAAGCACAATCAGAAAAAATTAAGAAAAAGGAACCAAACGTATAGGAGACTACCCCATATGCAATGCCATGGTGGTACGACCAAGCTCTAGCAGTAATGCACCCAAATTTTGCATAGAACTGACCTCAACACTTACCATTGGATCAATTACACTTGATTCTTATTCAATTTGCCTCACAAGTTTGTGTTACAATTCAAAATATAAAAGGAAATATTACCATATAAATCTTATATTAGTTATGCACCATATCAATTTTGGGTATAAGTAATAAGCACCATTTAAGTCTTTTATTAATTTTTGAAGCACTATTTATGATGTCCAAAAAAAACCTTTAAGACTACCCTTTTTTCATTCTCTATAAATGGTTTGCCTCAACAACTAAGTTTAGAAATTATGTTTCCAAGTAGCATCTTTCTCCAAACAAATATATGGATAAAAACCATGTGCCAAAAGTATTATATCTTCTTTGTCAATAGTAACTCAATCCAAACACGAAGTAGTCCTCTTCTAGGCAAAATTTAGTCAAGTAATAAGCATCCCTCATCGATGATAATGTGTATAGATCAAAATAAATTCATTATCCTTAGTCAATGTATAACTCCACCCAACTTTCTAATTCTTGAAGTTTTTTTAGTTAAGTTCAATCTAAATTGACCACATATTTACCAAACACTTTATAAACTAACTCATCAAGTGTAGTTTATTGCACTTCAATTTTTTATATCCTAAGGTGAATATACTACAATATCCAATCAAGTTTGAGTTTTTATTTCTATACGATAATATATACACTAGAAAACAAAATTTTCATTTGGTATTTTAGACAATTGATCAAATTTGCACAATTAAATCTTTTAAAGATAGCAATGCAAGTTGGTGATAAATAACAATTAATATTAACTTGAAAGTTTATTAATGTCTACTTAAAGATCAATCAAATTGGTATAAGGGATTTCTATCTACTAGAAAATCACTCAATTTTTTTTAATTTAAACTAGGAGATCTACAATATAAAGATGCTCCCTACGTAAGGTTACCAATATTCATTAAAGAAATATGCCACCAAATGAACTATCTAAATCCTAAATAGTGATCCCACATGTTTGTTCAACAATGCAATTTTTTCAATATTATTGTATGGCTACGAAGGCTTCCACCTCTTACAATAAGTGCTTATTTCAAGTGAAACAAGGAAATAAGGTAGAAGTATGTAAATTTTTGCAGTAGGATTTGTCCCCTATTCTCTAAGTCTGAGTAGAATTTGTCTCATGTTCTTGAGGGAAATCTAGGACAATTGAGGTTGTAAATTACTTTAGAATATTAATTGATGTTATGTGGTATTGAACAATGATGTTACGGGACTTACAAGAAGTAAATATCTAGGGGGATCATTCAATAATTATTGTGTATGCCTGATAACTACTCTTAAGCCTGCAGGTCTTGCTAATCTATAGGGACTAAATGTAAAACAAACATTCTACTCTATCTAATAGATTGGAACATTGAAAACCTTACTTTTAATCTAATATTTATTTTATATTTTAAAAATTAGACAACTCATAACAAAAACTAAAAAAACAAGAGATGGATTCACTGATCAGTGAAGATTCATGCCTCATACAACTCAAATACTAGGACAACGTTGTCAACAAATTGGAGATAATTTGTACAACCAGCCGCATACAAACATTAAAATTGCACTCAATACATAGGTTAATTAAATAGATATAACCAGTAAAATCAAGCAAAGAGGGTATAAAAAATATACAATTCTAAGTCCTCTTAAATATAATATTAATTTTAAACAACCATATTAAACCCGATCATAGCTTGATTAAGAGGCCTTAGTAACAAATATGGTGTGAAATGAAATAAACCATGAATATGATTGAACTGAATATCTGATATATATCTACCACTAAAAAAGAAAAATATGATTTCCAATAATTTAAAAAAAAAAACTCATTATCTACCAACCCAAACATGTAACTTTTAGCCGATGACAACTTCTACGCTTGTTGGGGTGGAAATGCATCCACCCACAAAACTTTCATTGTAGAGAATAAAAAAAGGGTGAGAAATACACACATAGACATGAGATCAACTAGAATCAGATGATTACTCAAAACCAACTTATATGAAATGAATGCCAAACAAGGTCAAACTTTTTCAATATCATTCAATATATTGACTTTTACAATATATAGACGTATTTAGACATATAAAATGATTTTATAGTGTATGTCAAATTTTTTCAAGGAAGTAATTACATTCAAAGATTAAAGATAGAGAAAATACATCAACAAATCTAACGAGTCAATAAGCTACTATTCTATTGTGTGCCCCAAATGTGGGTACGCCTTCAAGTGGAAGAGTATAGAATTTCTCTGTATGCAACCATCCTTACAATTATGTATCAATGGGCTAAAGTGGAATAATAAATGAGAGAGAAGATGAAAATAAACTTAGATGACAATATCTTATAATAAACATTGCATAGTATTCAATACCAAATAAATAAAAAATGTCCACTATAAAAATCCAATGTGAATTTTTTTAAAAAATTTGACCTACAGGAACAATCTACTCACTAGAAATTTTGAAGTAATCTTCTACACGTAGAGATTTCCTATATAGATCACTAAACTCAAACAAATCTGTCTTGTTCATGTAAACTTCCAAAACTTGGGAATTAAAAAAAAAAAATTAGTACTGTGTTGCTGCTAGAATTTTCTTTCAAAGCATAGCGGATAAAATATTACATTGGCCACAAAAGAATATTTCTCTTTCCTTCGCATACTCTACCAAATCTGAATCTCTTACTTTTTCTTGGAGGAACAAATTAAAATCTGATAAAGGAAAATTGTAAGTTTTACCTTCTTGAATTTGTTTTCAAACCTCGTCTGATATCTTCCCCATCCTTAAAGCTCTTCCCCGTTAGGGTTCTCTTACACTAGCTAATCTATAAATATACAAAACTTGGAGTTAAGACTAGGAATTCATTAGAGGAACCTTCTGAAAGCCTCACTAAACATTTATCATTCAACAAAAAGTAATCAATCAAATTATGAATGCTGAAGATTAAAAAAAAAATCAGAAATAAAAGAAACCATAACCATGAAATTAGCATCATTTAAACTAATTATCTCACTTCCACTTGGAATAAAATTATCACTCAAAATTGTATCTAGTTACTTCAGTAGTCAATATTTGTCACTAGAAATCTAAATTGTTCTATTCAATCCTCATTAAAATCCTTAGCTTTTTCACTTCAATTTATTATGTAATTATAATTATTTTTTGATAATGATCTCCTAAGTTATGAGGGATGATCAGATCTAGGAAACCATAATGAAGTGATATTGTAGTGTAATTTTTAAAAGATAAAATTTCCCTTACAACACAAGTATTATATTTAAACATCACTGGAGGAGCTTGCTGGGTTTATTTCTGTCATATTCTCATATCAGCAAGTATGTCTTTTATGATCAATTTCATGGCTGGGTTTTAATTGAAGGTTTTCCTGCATGTTATGTAGCTACAACTATCCAATAAATTATTGTCTCTAAGTTTCAAGCCCTTCTGAGTTTGGTTTTAGTGATTATAACAACAATACTTGTTAGTGGAAATAAATTTTCTTTGTCTCAAATTGCTTGAAGAGTTGTGTGTATAAGGGTAGTCTCAAGGACCATATCATTGTCCTTGGAAATTTCTTAGGGACCATATCATTATCATTAGAACCCTTTATTAGGGACCGTATAGTTATCAGTGGAACCCTACAAAGGATAGTGAAATGTTCACCTAGAAATTGTTGTTGATTGTCATTATTATGTACCTTCTAATATAGAATTAAGGCTTGATCTTACTTCATTTTTAAAGTCTTCAAGTGGTTTAGGGTGACCAATGTGTAACATTAGAAAGTTGTGACTTCATTTTTAGGCTATTGCAAATCAATTCTAAGCACTTGGATGGCGTTGAAATCAAAATTAGGAGTGACAAATAACAAATTGCTCCATGTAATGATTATTTCTTATTTTGAGCAAGTTACATTGTTGTTGTTGCAAATTCATCATAGAAAAGATTATCCATAGGTTTGAAAAAATCAAGAGAGTTAAGGTACTTTGGTATTTTGACTCACTTTCAACTTGTTCCTTGATTTTGAAAAAAAAAATGAATGATTAAATATTTTACTCTTTGTCTTCAAAATTTTTATGTTTATATTTACCTTTAAATATTTCAATGGCATCAGAATGTGTTATGAATGTAGAAAAACCTTTCTTTACAATATGTATTAAATTTCCTTAAAACCTTGGTAAGAAACATTTACATATTTTCAAACAAATAAAAAAAGGGAAGTACTATATATAGCTTTTTTTGTTATTTTTCTATTCTAATTTTCCAATTGTATACAAAAGAAAAGAGTGATAAAATGGGACATTGTTGAGACATTGTTAGAAATGCTCGGTCTAAGTAGGATTAATTGATGAACAGTTTTTTCCTCAGCTGATATAATTGTAAATATCTACATTTTTTATATAATAAATTTGAAGTAATGAAGTGTGACATCTGCCTGCCTTTCAAAAGAATCATCCTTCTCCCTTTTCTTTTGTATAGGAAAAAATAAATAGAACAATGACATAAATCAATGAATAAGAGGTATGAACAATGACATGAATCAATGAATAAGAGGTATGAAATATACTTTTACCTATTATTGATAAAATCTAAAAATCTTAATTTTTGTCTTTGGAACCAAGCCTCTATAACTATTTGTATGTCCCTTGTTGAAAAAGGGCCTCTGCAATGATTTGTAATTACCTTTCTCTTCTCCATGCATTTCCATTATATTGAGAAAACCTATTGATTGGAAAGGAATTAAAAATGAATCCATCTACAAAATAGGGATATGAAACATGTCTATAATGTCACGAAGGAACATAGAGCCAATAGGTAAAGCCCACAGTCCATTAATGTGCCAATTATTTCTAGAACAAGGAAAATGGAATCAAATAGCTTGCAGCTACACAAAAAGAATTTTAATTCCTTAGCACCATTAAATATAAGCACAACCAAGAATTTAGTTGTAATGGAATAACTTGGATGAAAAAGCCTGTGAGTTAAAAATGTGCAGGGTAAATATTGCTGATACAATTTTTATTGAATAAAATAGGGATTGTGCCACTATAAGGGACATAGAATTTTAATTCCTTGGCACTATTAAATATAAACACAACCAAGAATTGATTTGTAATGGAAGAACTTGGATGAAGAAGCCCGTGAGTTAAAAATGTGCAGGGTAAATATTGTTGATACAATTTTTATTGAATAAAATAGGGATTGTACCAGTATAAGGGACATCTCCTAATCATACCTATCACATGAGGATTTTATTAATTAAGGTAAGGGGATATTGAATTTCTTAAATGAATTGAATCAAGAGGCCCACAAAAAAATTAATCAAGAGACAAATATGTTAAGGCATATGACCATAACGTGCATTTCACTGCTCGATTGTGGGATCATAGGTTGCCACAAGGAAAATGGATGATCACCATCATAATTAATGACGCTCTACCAATGTGTGATAAGCGCATGAGAGAAATAAAACAGATTCTTAACGGTCCTGGAAACACATTCCACCAGGGAATAATGGTGGGCCTAAAGAAAGGTATGGAATTAAATATTCCATGTGTATTACATAACATTATTGATAGGATGTACCACAAATAAGTTCAGGGTGGTTTCCTCATTGGAAATTATGTCTCTTATTGACATGCAAGAGGGTATGTGTGGATATTGTTTAGTGAGAATTAGTAAGCCAACATGTAATATCCACCATGTATTATTTATAATTGTTTGTTAAATTATTCTATGTGGAATTAAAACTAAATATATGTTTTTTTATATAATATTAAATTTGTTAAAAAATTAAAACAATGAATCAATATAATTTTTATGTTTTGATTATTCATTTCGATCAATATAATTTCATTTCCTGTTTATTTGAAAATATTAAATATCATATAAGCTATATTATTATAAAAAGAATAATAGTAAAAATTAAAAATGAGTATAAGGTCTTGTTTAGTTTAATGTTTGACATTTTTTGAATCAATTGTGTTTTATACATTTCTAGAAATGACCTTGGAGGAAAAACACAAATTTGATCTATAGAATTGAACTAACATGAAAGTAATGATTGTAGTAGATATGACTTAGCTTGTTCTATCTATTTATAGGGTGATGACAAATTCTAGTTAGAATCTTGTTAGAGAAAGGTTACTTTTTCCTTTTTCAAGTTTGTATTATGATTAATTTGAAAGGAATCACGACTTATTTATACATGGACTAAAAATAAGATTAATGCAAGTAGACAAAATATATAATAATTTAAGTTAATAATGATATAAAAGGAAATTTCAGTAAACAGAAATATAATAATTTATAGTAAATATAAACATAATTAAGTGAGACGGGTAACTCATGCAAAATATTTTAAGAACATAGTTGAGAATGGGCTTATTTTCATGTGATCAATTGTTTACTGCACATGTTTCAATTAAATATATATGTCACTATAAAAAAGTTTTTTCTAGAAAGCTTAGCTCCAAATATTAATGAGAAATGAAGTTTTGGGATCTTTTCATTTCACTTAGAAACATGTCAAAGTCATTTTCTACTATAAAATTCTCAAATAATGAAGCAACTATCACCATGTCGTCTTCTAATATTTTTCATTAGTATTTTACCTAATCCAATAAAATCTCTCTTAGGAATTAGTTATATTTTCTTATTGCTATTGAGATGAGTATAAATATAATTTATGATCTATTATGTAAATTGTCATGGCATCTACTTCTTTTCATCATCAAATCCATTGAGTCCTTATTACTAGAAATATGACTTCAAAAAAAGTACCTCAACACTAATATTTTAGTATTGAAAGTTGATTATAGATTTAACTTTCTTTTTCTATATTTTACTTAATTTATTCTTCACATAAAATGTTACCAACAAGTACCTCTTCTTCTATGGTGATCTCTATATATATTGTTTAACCTTTATCCCTTTTTCCGATAGATTCCTTGCCACTAAGGGTAGGCATTTTGGACAATGTGCAACTCATTGGGTTGGAAATTGAGAAGAATATTTATTGTAAAATTTTACTATCTTAATTCTCTTCGAGGTTGGTAGTGAATTATTTAATTTGGTGCTCAAATTCTTGAATTTGACAATTGGTGTCTCATAAAGGTTATTTTTGTTGAACACACTCTGAATGTTGAAGGGGGGCGGGGGGTGAATCAAAATAAACCAAGATCACACTTAAGTAAATAACTAACTTCAATATTCACCACATGAAACATTAACCAAGTAATGAATAGAACAAGAAACACATGAAAACCAAGATTTTATATGTCGAAAAGCCAAACCAAGAAAAACTATAGTGAGCTCTTAAAAACAAAGACAATTAACTAATGTACATATAGTCTAATTTAAAAAGATGGTAGGATCTCATCGTTCTAGACTTGCAACCAAAGACCAGCTACTTGAAATTTCACCTACAATTATTGCTCAATAATTCTATTGTTGATTAAAAGGTAATACATGATGAAGCAAAGTATGTTTGCATGCAATACCAAGTTGGAGATATTTTTTGACTTATAAAACCGAGCTCAATTTGTACTATGATTTTTAATCACGCATGTCAATAGATAAACTGAAGAATGAAATTATTTCTCATAAATATGTAAAAATGAAACAACCTATCCTTCAATTCAAATTTAGTGATTCGCCAATAGATTGTTACAATTTCACCACATCCATGAATTACAGTAGACCGGTCGATGATATAATTGTGTATAAAGAGTTGTGTGCTACTCTACATCATTATAACTGACCCTCATACCTCATTTTGACAATTGCAACATACCAAAACCCAACAGCGTCCCAAATTGACAATAATTGAGAATAAAATTCAGTTAGCGTGGGTAGTAGAAAGAAAGGTCTCCTACACAAAGTCAATAAAATATTCATGCTCTGCACGCCAGATGGAGCGTACTATGAAGCAGCGCCAACGGTTCAGCATTGATGATGATAATTATTTTTTTAATATGCAAAATATAGGAAACGTCTATGCAGCAGACTAAAACGTATTTCTTACCAAGGGGGACACTTAGTTTTTTTTTCAACTCTTTTTCAACTTCCTTATTATGTTTTACATTTTAGTCTGCTATTTAGCCAATACCTTTTATTGGCCTCTATCTGATCTCACCATTAAAATTGCTTTCCACGAAGGTGACATAATCTTTTAATATCATTCACACTTCGTAATGTCCACATGGCTACAACCTTGGTAGAATGTCGACAGAATGATGGTAAACAATATCGAAAAAATCATGGTAAACAGTGTCGACACAATTATTTTCCTATTAAATTAGAAAGCTGAATTTCCTACGTAAGTGTAGAACACTAAAGTTTAAATCTTAGAATGTTGATTTCAAAGGTATAACATTTGTCACCACATAGTTTAGATGGAGACCTTTTTAAGAAGAAAACATTATTTGGTCTCTTTATCCTAGAGACAGTTTAAGTATGGTTCCTTTCCTAATTACGAAACACTGGTCTATTAATTAAGATAAACTTTAAAATTATGACGTTTGATGCACCTCTAGAGAGCAAAATTGGGAGTGTTACTAATTTCTTAAATAGTGTTAAGGAAATAGGGAAGCTAATTATCTACTAAAGTTTTTATTTGAATGTATTAGTTAAAGATAATTATCTACTAAAGTTTTTACTAAATTTTTTATTTGAATGTATTAGTTATGAACTCAATGTGCCTCATCTCACTGGCTTGGCCAACCTCATTCGACATGGTAAACCACCGAGAATTGTTTCTTGGATAAACCTCCCTTGACATACTTTAATTAAGTATACCTCTATTTTAGGGTGTGTAGTTGGCATGCGTAAGAAGGTGTTTTCTCTCCTCTCGTCTTCTAAGTAGTGTTCCTGGCATGACATCAGACATGGTTTTTCCTCGAGACATGTAGATGACTCCAAAAAGACTACAAATAGATATGGAAATCCTCCCTTCCCCTTGGCGTGAAGTGACCCCATTGGACTTATGCTCGGCTCCAAATGAGGAATCATTTTTCATTTTGATCCTTGGTGTCAACCCCGAGGGAAGATGCCCCAAATTGAAATACCTAATGCCTGTACAAGAGAAGAATGTGAGGATGGGATTTCAAGCCCAGCTGGAATGGACGCATCAACAGCTTAAAAAAATTAATCAACTTTTAGAAGTGACCGGCAGAATAATGCATTGATTATTTAAACAAAATTCAATTTGTCTATAAATTCATTGTCACTGCCGGCCTATTTTCTATGTATTTTCCTTTTTCTCAGTCATTTTGAAGAAGGAAAATGTTCCCGTCTACATCAACAGCCTTGCATAACGCTCTTTATTTATGTTTACTCAACCCAATCCCCTACGCCCTACCCCTACACCAACAATCCATTGTCTCCACTTGTGCTCAACATTAACCAATGACATCCTCATCCTCATCTCACCGAAGATATGAAGAACACGATGCTTTCTCTGATATTGAACCTCCACGCAAATGGAGGAAAGTAGACAAATCTTCAAGATTGTTTGATGTTCTCATCAACCACAAGGGCCCTGATGTTAAAAAAACTCTAGCCCTTCAGCTCTAAAATTCTCTCACAGAATTAGGAATACATGCATTTCTTGACTCTGAAGAGAAAGAACTTTGGTCATTCATTTCCTTCAATGATTGAGGGTGCCATCCACTCTGTGTCAGCTCATATCGCAATCTTCTCCAACGGATATGCAGAGTCTCCATGGTGTTTGGCGGAACTCGTTCTGATGCTGTAGAGTGGAGCTAAGCTTTTCCCATTGTTTTACGAAGTTAAGCCTTCTGATCTTTGCTACATAGAGAGTGGAGGGTACGCTAAAGCATTTATGAAATATGAAGATAAGAAAATGCATATGGAAAAGCTTAATGAGTGGAAGGTGTAAGAAATATACTTGTCCTTGATGCAAAGTTATTGAAAGGTTGCTTTGAAAAGTTAGTTTACTTATGTGGCTTTCATTATATTATTATGGAGCATATTTTGGAATATACTCATTCATTGTGACTATGGCATAATTGTCTTTGAGTAGTTTCTTTGACTTGGGTTAAACCCACGAGTATATGTCTTGGCAATCATGATTCCAGTATGGTGGACTTGAAAATTATGATTTTGAGTTGAGGATTTTTATGAACCGGATGAAAAAGAGGTAAAACTCATTTTGATATTTTTTCTCTATTTACCTAGGATTTTTTTTTATCAGATTTCTTTATGGGTTTTTGATATGTTTACCTATGTGTTACGGTGATTCTGTTGATACCATTTTTGTGCTGGAACTCCATTTCATTGCAGAGTTGCAAAGAACTCAAACTGCAAAAGTTATTTATTTATATCAAAGGATGAAACCAAACAAAAGGTATTATGTGTCTTTCTTTTCATCACGGTATGCATTATTTTGACTATGCACACATGGTTTTTTAAAGAGAAGTTTATTGATTAACAATTAGAGAAAAGTCCTTTATTTCTTGTGACGGTTTTATAATCACAGTTTTTGATTTACTTTTCTGATCCAATTTAATTTGTTCAAGTTCTTAACAAAAGTGGAAAATGATTATTTTTCCTTCAGCGTCTAAAAGCGTGTTCTTGAGTAAGGAATTTGTTTAGATCAGATTTTTATGGTAACAATTTTTGTTTTTTATATAATGAAGAAGTTTTTGAATCCCTAACAGAGGGTCTTGGTTTAATGACTATTATTTTGGTACTAACCCTAAACGAGGGTGTAATGCCCAAAATAAACTAGGCAAAAACACAACTAACAATTTTTTTTGTATATTTGAATTAAATATTATAACTAAAACAACTTTAAAAACAAGAGGAAACATAACTTTTATTGCGTGATCACGTTAGTATTTAAAAAAAAATGACATAAATCTCAACAGTTAATAATTTTATTTGAAAACGAGGTCACCTTGAAAATAAATAAAATTTCCCTGATAAATGTGATCTTCTGGTTGACCAAATCGTTAAAAATTAGGGTGTATTACATTTTTTTTGTTATAATATAATATTAATAATTTCACTAAAACAACCCTGTAAGTTAATCCTTAATTAAAATGTAAATTCGGCAAGATTTAATTTGCTATGAAGTTTAAATCTCAATTTAATAAAATATAATTTATTTAATCATTTATATATATAATCTTTCAAGAAGATAAAAGCCTTAATGCATATCTATATATATAATTTCTTTATGTTATTAGACCCACTAAATAATAATTTACTAATATAAATACTATGGGTTTAATTTTATTGTTGATATCAAATACTTCTAATCAAAGAGATTATTTAATCAATTTTATTATGAACTTAACGTACTAACATTGTTAAATTAATTCTTGCGTCATATTTTATTAAATATCTCCAAGGGGGTAAATAACTGACTAGATAATTCAATTTAAAAATGTATAGTCATGATATGACAAAATTTTATCCTATGCAAAATAGCGAATCAAATTTAAATGCTAGAACTATCTTATCATTAGTATTAATAATTAAATGAATTATGCATATTAATGGGGAATGAAAATTTAATAAGGTGCTAACAAAACAAAAATAAGTGACATGGCCTCTCCAAACCCTAATTCAAAATTAGGGCTTGGGGCCTTTTATAACATTCAAGAAACCCTAGATCTATCATTTTTCCTCCTGCTTTCTTCCTTCTGTTTATATTTTATTTTTGTTTCTTCTTATGCTGTTGAGTGCAGGTCTGAGATAGTGGAAGGTTGTTTGCACAAGCTGTTCTGAGAAGATCAGCACCACAAGAGATCTCTTCCGCTATAAGAGAGTCTCTGTGGTATAATAATAGAGAATGTTCATCTTTAGTTAATAAAGATGTAACAGATCCAGATCTATTATACAGATCGATTCCTAGTTTTGTTTTGCCCTTATTAAACTGCCATTTTAATGGTGGCAGTAGCTTTTAGAGTTTTAAATAGCTGTTAGATGTTTTAACAAAAGTTTATTATGGTTCATTGTCTTGAACAAGAAATCGGGTCTGAATGTTTCAAATAAAACCCTGGTTTTCTGAGCATGTAAACACATTAGTTTAGTTATGAACTAAGGCATTTAGTATATGAACTGTAGCATTGATATATTAGTTAGGGCGTTTTGCTTTTATTTTTATTTTTATTATGTATATGTTCTTATTCTTTTGGGCTATTAAAAACCCCAGCCGCGCGGATCAGGGCAGTGACTCAAGTCACAGCTGAGACTGCAGTAAGCCGCGGTGGGGAGACAAGGCAGGCGGCCCAAGTTAAAAACACCTTGCAATAAATTATAGTGCTTTTCCAATGTCTGCACTTTTTAAGTTTATTTGTTCAGATGTATCATGGAACTCGGACTTAAAACTGCGCATAGCAGTGATAGGAAGTCAAATTTTTTAAAGTTTATAATATAATATAGTATATTATAAACTATTCCAGTCTTAAATGGATAGTTTATGATATGTTATATTACATAATAAATTTTCTATGTTATGCAAAAAGTAAGATAAAAACAAGTGCTAGACTGCGCGTAACAGCAAGAGGTAGACGATTTTTTTTTAAAGTTTAAAATATAATCTATTATATAATATAATATATTATAACCTATTCCAGCTTTAAGTAAATAGTTTATAATGTGTTATATTATATAATGCATTTACTATGTTATGTAAGACTGCGCATAACAGTACAAGTTCGGTTGTTTATGATTATATTATAATATAGTATTTGTATACTATTTATTTCGAATGAATAGTGTACAATATATTATATTGTATATAAACAGCGTATAGAAGGTTAGAATCTAACACATGTAGTTTACTTGTTTTGTTTTTAATAAAATATAATATATTATATACTAATCATACTTTAGATGTTTAGTATGTAATATATTATATTACATAATACACTAGCCCATGTTATTCAATAAGAAATGTTATCAGTACAGTTCTGTTCAATA
>MU224912.1:882341-904979 GCA_018584345.1 Thuja plicata | reverse complement strand
CATAATAAACTTCTTAAAAGTCTATCTGTTGAAAGAATGAAGGCATTCTTTCATTTATAAAGTAATCATTGTCTAAAGGCAGAATCAGATTTGAAAACATCTGATTTGAACTTATCTCCCAAAGTCCACACAAAATCTGATTTAAACTTATCAGCATTTAAACAGGGCAGAATTAAAAGTCAACAAAAGTTGCTCAAGGCAATCAGATTTTATTCTGAAAATCCAACACCACCTCATTGTTTTGAGCCGACAAAACAAGATCATGCTTGATCCAAATGAACTACGTCCAGATTTCTCCTTAGGCATTCAACACTTGCAATGCCCAATGGCTTGGTGAAAATGTGTGCTAGCTGCTGACCTTCAAAACTCCTTTTTTATTTCACCATTCTCAACTAATTCTCTAATAAAATGATACCTGATTTCAATGTGCTTGCTTCTTCTATTAAACACAGGATTTTTCGACAAAGCTATTGACGATATTGTTGAGGTTTAGGAATACCACCCCAACTCAGGCATTAGGGCTTAACAGTGTTCTATCCTAACAATGAAAACCTTCTCGAGTTGTGGGTGGACTCTGATTAAGGAGTCTCCGGATTCAGAAACCAAGCAATAAAAAACTAGATTTATCGATCGCTCTTATGAAAGACAAACCTTCATACTTGTAATAATTCGTTTTCATCAAACTCTGTAGAAATATTACATTAATTTCTTTAACCCTTGCGTGTTTGAATATAATAACAAAAATATTTTTTTTGTTGCGTGTTCCATTTTAACATTAATGAGTAATATAGTTTCATGTTTCATCAAAGCATTGAGACGATTGTCTTCGTATTAAGTGGGAACTGTCCCTTCTTGTCGGCACAAAAAGACATGAATTTCATGGAGTCTTCAAAAATTACTCTATCCAACTGTAGGAAAAACGGTCCACTGGCTAAAACACCTATCGTCTACACCGACTTGACGACCATTTAGTCTTCGGCTTGACTACCATTTACTCTTTGGCATTCATGTTAAGGTTGGCAAAAAAGTGACTATAGAATAAAGAACACGAAAATTGTGCGTCCTACAAAATCGGGTCTGCGCGCTGTCAAATCTTTGAAAGTGCGCGTCTTACAACTACGAAAGGCATGTTATTTGACAGAGTATCCACTCTCTGGACTTGGAATTGTTTGAGTTAATTTCATCCAATTTGGAAGAAACGTTGAAATAATTGAAGATGAAGTGGAAACCCACGTTAACGAATAAGTTTAAAATTCTATATAGTGTATTGGAATTGTTGGATTAAAGAAATTATCCACGAAAGTTCCACGCCAGCGCCATCGAAGAAACAAGAAGGCTTCTTCGTATTTAGTGGGAACTGTTCCTTTTGTCGGCACAAAAAGACATGAATTCCATGGTGTCTTCGAAATTTGCTCTATCCTACTGTAGGAAAAACGGTCCACTGGCTAAAACACCTATCGTCTACGCCTACTTGACTACCATTTATTCTTCGGCATTCATGTTAAGGTTGACAAAAAAGTGGCTAAAGACAAAAGAAAACCAAAATTGTGCGTCCTACAAAATCGGGTCTGCGCGCTGTCAAATCTTCGAAATTGCGCGTCTTGCAACTATGAAAGACATGTTATTTGACAGAGTATCCACTCTCTGAACTAGTGGAATTGTTTGAGTTAATTTCATCCAATTCGGAAGAAACGTTGAAATAATTGAAGATAAAGTTAAAAACACGTTAACGAATAAGTTTAAAATTCTATTTAGTGATGGATGATGTTAACATTTTGAGATTATGTTATTGGAATTATTCGACCAAAGATAAAATTCACGCGGGATCGACGCCACTAAATTGACCATAACTAATAAACCTTAAACATAAGATCAGGTGTCCACACTCTGAACGTTTGTAAGTATTGGATCAGAGAATTCTTTCATTGCGTGGCCTAGTCATTTAAACCTTTCTATTTAAATTCGAAAATGAACCGGAAAGATAGGACCATATGTGCTCTACTTAAAAGCAATTGTTAAGAAATATACAAGCGCTAAGATTATTGAAATGACGATGAAGTATTTCAACTTAGCAATAGCCATGATTATTGTAGCGCATTATTGCACTTCTCTTGCAGTGGACGTTGGAGATACGCTTTTATTTCGGGCTTCCCTCACTGGGAATCAGACCTTAATCTCAAAGAATGGCACTTTTGCATTGGGGTTTTTCAATCCGAGAGGAACGAAAAATTATTATATTGGCATCTGGTATGCACAGATCCCTGAGAAGACCATAGTTTGGGTGGCTAACAGAGACAATCCTGTAAAAAGGATGCCCGGCGTTCTCCAATTTTCGAAAGACGGTCGTCTCAGATTGCTTGACGGAACGGGCATGGACGTTTGGTCAACTGATAGTGGCCTGAAAGGATCGCGGGCGGTGATAATGGACAGTGGCAATTTCATCATGCTGGATGCCCACAACAAGTCTGAGATTGTGTGGGAGAGTTTCAGGCATCCGACAGATACATGGTTGCCTGGCATGAAGTTGTGGAAAGGCATGAAGGGGACTTCGTGGAAGAGTTCTTCTGATCCTGCAAGTGCGCTCTTCTCCCTAGAAATGGACACGAGTCCAGGAAAGACGGAGTTGGTGATGAGCTATAACAAGAGTGTTCCATATTGGTCCACTGGAGAGTGGCTTGGGAATTACTTGACCAACGTTCCAGAGGTGTATGCTCCCAGGAGATTCCAAATGTCCTGTGTGAAGGATTCTCCTTCAAGAATATACTATACTTTTAAAGTAATGCAGGCAGACCATGCCCTCACGGGGCGGATCATGATAAACGAGCAAGGTGAGCTTAAGCTTTACTATTGGATGGATGATGGTACATGGAGCCAAGGGTGGTCATCATTTCAAGGTCAATGCAATGACTATGATATCTGCGGGGCATATGGACTGTGCAATGATGATGATGTATGTACTTGTGTCCAGGGTTTCACACCCAACAAGCATGACACTCAGGGTTGGTGGTCAAATGGGTGTACTCGGCAAAGACCTTCGCAGTGCTCTGTCACAGAGGGCACAACCGATGGATTCTTCGAAGCCCAGAGCCTATACTTTGTCGAAAAAGGAGCTGTCATATACAAAGAGCCAACACAGCAAGGCTGCAAGATTGCTTGTTTGAAGAATTGCTCCTGCACAGCGTTTGCTTTTGTTATCTCTGATCCACCAGTCTGTAGATTGTGGTTTGGAGATTTATTGAAAATCCACGCTTCATCTAAGAATCAATCTGTCTTCATTAGGCTGGCTGCCTCTGAGTTAGGGCACTCGACAACGGTGGGAAGCAGCAAACACCATCATCTTGGCATATTTCTTCCAGCAACTGTCGCTGCCATAGTTGTTGCTTTTGCTTTCCTGTTGATTGGGTTTCTTCTGTGGAAACGTCGACGACAGCTGAAGAAAAAAATGGAAAGGGACGTGCCAACTTCACTCAAAACATTCTCTTACAGAGAGTTGCAAATTGCAACCCAGAATTTCAAGCATAAGCTGGGGAGCGGAGCATTCGGGTCTGTGTTCAAAGGAACTCTGCCAGACAACACGCTTGTGGCGGTAAAGAGATTAGAGGGTTCTGCACAAGCAGAGAAGCAATTCCGTGCCGAAATAAGCACCATTGGAAGTATACAGCATGTGAATTTGGTAAGGCTCTGGGGATTCTGCGTACAAGGCTCCGACAGGCTTTTGGTGTATGCATACATGCCTAATGGTTCTCTAAACTCCTGCCTCTTTTGTAAAGAAGAAGAAGAAGAGAAGGTGCTGGATTGGAAGACTCGATTTGAGATAGCACTGGGCATTGCTCGAGGATTACTTTATCTCCATGAGGAGTGTAGGGATCGCATCATTCACTGTGATATTAAGCCTGAAAACATTCTGTTGGATGGTGACTTTAGCCCGAAGGTTGCCGATTTTGGGCTGGCAAAACTGGTTGGCAGAGATTTCAGCCGCGTACTGACGACTACAAAAGGAACTCGAGGGTATTTGGCTCCCGAGTGGTTATCCGGCCTTCCTATCACTCCCAAAGCGGATGTATTCAGTTTTGGTATGACTTTGATGGAAATTATATCTGGGAGAAGAAATCTGGACATGAATGTGGAGAAGAGTAGGTTCTACTTTCCCACCTGGGCATCGTCTCAAATTCAGGAGGGAAGCATATTAGACATTGTGGATSCAAGGATRGCCAATGAGGCAGACACTGAAGAAGTAAGAAGAGCCGCTATGSTGGGGATGATGTGCATTCAAGACAATGAAAATATGAGGCCGAGCATGGGAGAAGTGGTGAATATGTTGAAAGGGACGATGGAGGCTCCTCTGACACAAATTCCAAGGTTTTTACAGGTCCTAGTAGATCAGGTAGACGACGAAGACAGTAACAGCTTGAAGATCCCTTCAACAAGCAAAATAATGGAGGGCGATATAGTTTTACAGATGAAAAAGAGTAAAGTTATGGATCATTTTCCGTAAAAAGGAGCAAGTTTTGAAGTATTTTAAGAATAAACTTAGTCAATCTTTCAAGTGTTATATACTTCCATGATGAAGTTACTCTTTATTCCATTTCTGTATGCTAGTGGTCAGAGCTTTAAGGCTGCTCTCTGTAATGATGTGATGCATCTTCTTGTTGAGGTTCTTTTTGCTCGACATCATAGTAGGTTACTATTTTGAGTCTAAGGTTGTTCCTTGTAATGACATTTTAAAGCTATTATTTTGAGTCTAAGCTGCTTTCTCAATGATGCTAAATGCATCTCTTTGTTGGGTTCCTTTTGCTGGTTACCTTGGTATGTTACTATTCTGATTCTTAGGTTGTTCCTTGTAATGATGTTTCTCTTTTGTGTAATAATAATAATTTGTTAACAAGCCACGCTATTAAATTTCACTCCTATTTCTATTGTAGAATGTATCTTATCATTTATTATCGATAAATTTAAAAATGACATTAAATTATCTTTTAGACTAACTATATAAGTTTTTTTATGGTTAACGGGCCAAAGCTGAGATTTAATTATTATTTGTTAAAATTTAGTAGATTCAAACCCAGGACCTCTCAACTTAGAGGCTCACAACTTTACCAGTGTTGTAGGTTGTTGCCTTAGACTAACTATCTAGTTCCATTCCACCTTATTGTCTATTAATTTTGAGAACATATTTTGTCATCTAAAAATAATCAAACCAATAATCTATTATAAAAATTATATTTAATTTAAAATAAAATAAATTACACACAATTTATTAAGAAAATAAAATTATCAAAAAATCTATTTAGTATAAAAAGGTAATATGGAATTTTTTTTATTAGTTATATTTGAAGAAAAATTATGATAAATCTTGAAAACAATTAGAAATTATCAATCACTCACTCAAAATGGAAGCCAATTTAATTCAAGGAAAATTTCGTTGATCTGGATTAAATATCTTTTTTTTTTTGTAAAATGGCTTTTGCCAAATAAATTTATTAATTTTAAACCTATTTTACAGCTTGGCTCATTAGGCGCACTGGTAGGAAAGAGCTGAGAAGAGAAAACCTACGGCCTGGCCCCAAAAATAAGAAGAAAAATCACAAATTATATCATCTTACAAGTATCCTAATTTGCATAACCATGATAACACTTATTTACATAATGTCTTATAGTATCATTTATAATACAGTCAATTACGAGCACTAACAAAAAATAGACTATTCAAAAATCCATCCCTCACCACAACAACTACCCCATTCCAACTTGATTCCTGGAACTGTATTATTGGACAAATCTAATGTCTAGTATTAGAGTAGCCATCTCACTAGTTTAGCTAGGAGGAAGAGGAAGAAGAGGCATCTGGAACAACACTAGTAGAATAGGGGCCCGAACACTAATACATTTGATAGCTATTTTCAACCTTTAATTTCAACCAAGGCCTTTTTTTGGCTTGTTAGATTATTATTATTTTTTTTATGAGCCTGATTTGGTCAAAATTTAGATGAGCCCGATTTTCTCAAAAGTTAGACCAATGTGGGCTATAAAAAAAAAAGTGAAAAGTGAAACTCATTTTTTAGTTCACTCACGGGCGGGAGGAGGGATCGAGCATAGTCCATGCGAATTTTCTCCAGGTTTAGGCAAATTAATACATTGTTGTTTTCTGCAGATGAGCTATTTAAGTGATTGTTTTAGTTGTTTTAGTGGTTGTATTAGTTGTTTTAGTTGTTTTCTGCAGATTAGTTGTGGTATTAGTGGTTGTTTCAAATAGTTTCCATAGTTTAAGTGCAATTAAAGATACCAAATTTCTATGCTTAACCTTTCCAATAGTTTCAGTCTCTACAAGAAATAATTGATTACCCTAGATGTTCAAACCCATGGTTTAGCTTTTTAATAGCTTGGAAATATAGTGTGGAGTGACTTCTTCTATAAAGAGTAAATAGAAATGTTACATTGCCTCTAAGTGTTTATCCTACTACTGCATACATCATATATTACAACATCTTGGTCCAAAAACATCTCATTTTCTATGAAATATATCTTCTACATTGTCTTATTATAATTATTATGTGTGGATCTTACTAAGTATTATCATAGCTATGATTTTGGTAATGAAACCCCCATTTTGTAATATCCATCTATAAATTTCAAATGGGTCAATTGTTTTCTAAAGCTCAATAATTGTATCACAAAGCTAAAACACATCATCAGAGTTTTGTCATCAATATTGAATAAATTATTGCAATTTTAGGGCATCCAATCACAAATCATCAATAAATGATAATTTATACAACACTTATTTTCCTAAGAGTTCTATAATGACTTCTCATCCACCAAGGATAAGAACATACCATAGCCATCTTGCTTTAATAAGTTGATCCTTTACAATTGAATCCATATTCTCCTTCTTTTGTCATTTTGGTGTAGATGTACCCTAATCAACTTTAACACAAGTCTACCAACATTATAGTAAAGTCTGCTAGAAACACCATTCTTCTATGCCTCTTCATTATAGACAAATTTTAAAATAAGCTCTAATGAATCCTTTCACCGCTCAAATCTGACTCCAAAGAAATTAAAAGTTGTAACTTTTTGAAGGAAATCCAAATGTTAAAGCTACACAAATGGAAAGAATTACTGATAATGCTATATTTTCTAGAAAGTTATATACTTAGTTGTTAAAGGCTTGAGTGTATTTTGAATTTCCTAGAAATGCATATTTTCTTTATAGAATCAGTCATACTATGTTCTGAATATGGATACTTGCATGCAAGTAACAAATCATGTAAATTTTTAGATGTACTGCCAGCCTTTCTAAGATCAAAGCATGTCAACAACAACATAATTTAGATGCTTTAGACACAATACAACCTCGCACAATACTGTTTCTACAAGTTCCATTAAGTTACGTTGTGACCTTGTAGTAGTTCAAAGATTTTCATCTCTTCTTCCATCATAATTCTATTGCATGTCCACATTTTAGCTTTTTAAATATTTTCACAATGTTTGATAAGGACAATTATGATATAAGCTGACACTATGTGTCAAAACTACTGTATTGTGTTTGTTATAATCCAAAATATTGTGTAAGAAGGCATTTTCTTTACTGTTATCCTACCTACCATCACACTGTTGATCCATCTGGACATGCACATGAAATAGATACAATCATACAAGTTGGATTGGTAACATGGTTGTACTTTCCTGATGGTCACTCTCTGGGACCTAGGTTGTATACTCTTGCTTTCACAAGCATTAATTGTCTTGTTTTAACTGCTTAGTTGTTGTTGTCTAAATCTTGGATGTAATATGGTATGCATTTTTTTAAACAAAAAAATTATAGCTCATGGATTCATCTCAATTCTTGCACTCCAAAAGATTCTACAAAAGAGTCTAAACTATTCTATGAGAAAAATTGGGCAAATGTAATTTCATTTTTGAGGATTCCATCATCAACATAAAAAGAAATCATTATAAAATTTCTTCTCATACAATTCATGATGAAAGAAGAATTTTTTAATATACCACATCTTAGTTTTTATATTCCCAAAGTTTATGTTCATCCATCAGACTCACTTTCATGTAATGTTTGAATCATTTCAAAAATCAAATGATACAGACCGGAGATGTTTATAACACCTCTGGTGCAGGAGCCCTTCCTAGCACATGATCTTATGTAGATTGCAGACATTTGACATTTCCAGTGCACCTTTTAAAGAGAGGTTGGGGAAGTTAAGTTTTGTTTTTGATCTTAAGCAGGAGCTTTTGCAGGAGGGAAATGGGGTTTTGTTTTTCTCAGGAGGGAAGTGGGGTTTTTGTTTTTTAAACACTTAAGTAATCCCTCAAACTAGTTGGGAGATGTTGGGGAAGTTAAGTTTTGTTTGCCTATCTGTATTTGGGTCTCCATTGTACAAGCATGATACTTGGAGTGTACGAACAGGAACAAAGATTTCAATAAAATACAATTTTAGTCTGCATCTTTGGTGTTCTATGCATTATTAAAAGGTTTCAATACTTATTGGTTTGATTTTTAAGTTCATGTTGGAATATTAAGTAATCTAAAATAATTCATTTCTCTATTGAATGTATTGAGATTCATCTTACATGATTGTACCTTCATTTCCAACGGCTTAGTCTAAATTTTTTTAGTTTTTCATCTATTTTGAAGTTAATTTGTAGACCTTGATCCTTTCCATGGAATAAAAGGCCTAGAATCCATGGAACGAGGATACTAACAATGTACCATAAGTTCTAATGATCTTTAGTTACAGAGTTTTGAAGAATAGGAGTGATCACTGACTGTAACAGTGAAGTTTCCTATTGAATTGATGGCTAAGGAGTAGTAGTGGGAGATCAGGCTTAAAAGCATAGCCTTTTAATGATTGGAATATTTTTTTAGTGTGGCATGAATGGTGAATCAACCACCAATTGATTATCAAAGGGTGTGGAAGGCTGAGATTGGCAAAGCCCTAGATTCAAGGGTTTGAAGTAATCAAACTGGGGATTTTGGGGTTCCCTAGGTTTTGGGTCTAATTCCTCTTAATTTTTGAGGTTTTGAGTCATTTTATGACACTTTCCAATAGTTGAGACCTTGGATATGTTCCTATGATATAGTTGCTTTGTAAAATCACCAAATTTCTAGTGTAATTGTAGGGGTACAGACAAAGTACTATAATTTGGTCCAAAGTACCAATACCTAAGTTTTTGATATGTTCTTATATGGCCAAGAGGGTGTCTGAATATGCATTTATTTCTCCTAGTGTTTTGGAAAAGTGAAGTGTTTGAAGACCAAAAAGGTCACTGTTGGGCTACAAGACTGGCTCATTAGGTCTCTAGGCTAGTTTGAAGACATTTTTCCATTGTGAGTAAGAGATAACTCTAGAAACCTTAAAACCACTATTATATGTCCTCATATACCAAAAATACATCAAATCTATCATTAGTTTTCATTTAGAGTAACCTTGGTTGAGTTGACCCTCTTGAAGACATTGTGCACTTGGGAAAATAGTTCATTTATAAACCAAATTTGTGTATCTTACCCCATTTCCATCCTGAGAAAAATGTGAACTGAAGTAGGAGCTTTTGCATTGATCTGGATTATGCACTTCTCCTATGTTCTATAAAAGCCTAGAAATACAATTTATTTGACAATGAACTTCATTGTGATTTTATAGCCAAACTTATAATATTTCATTTTCTTATATGTCAGTTTTCTCTTTTATATATTTAACTTCTTTCTTTTAATATAGAAAAAATAATTTTGTTGAAAAAATCTTGCAATCAAACTATAAAAAGAATTAATTTTTATTGAAACTACCTTTGGGCATATAATCTTCCAAAACAACACTAAAATCTTGCATCCAAAGGTCTTGTTTTTACCATACTTTTGTGCTAGTAATTCACTATTAGTTGTTGGTTATAACCAATAAACTCTTGAAAAATGGTGTGCTCTAAGAGGGCCCTTAAGGCCTTGAAGGCCTTAAACTAAAAGTAGTGTTGTAGTTAAATGCAATTTATTTGAAAGCTAATTAGACAGTCAACCGTCTAGCTTTTATTTAGTTCATTTTGTTTGTTACCTATGTATCCAACCTAAAATTTGCATTAAAATATGTCAGGTGCGTGTCGTCCAGAAGTAGGAAAAAAACTATATTGGAGGTATTGTTCAAAGACATTAATGTGTATGGTATGGTTGGATGCCCACAACTTTATTGGATGTTTTCCTTCTTAAGATCCAAATTTCTATCATGAACTATAGGGAAGAGAAACTTATCAAATATCTTGAAGGCTAGATGATCCCATTTTTTAATTTATTTTTTCAATACAGGATTATGAATAATTTGATCCCTTAGAAGAGTAAAGGCTACTAAAGACTTTTGAAAATCGAGCTATTAATTGATTTGCCTAGTTTTTTTTTAATATTGCATTGGGATTTCTTTTCTTGAGGCTAACCTATACTAGTTTGTGATTGATGCAAATATCCTAATTCCATAGCTATTCAACCCCAAATCTCATTGATGGATTGAACATTTTATATTAAGATCTATATTTTCTAGTTTCTGCCATGGTAGAATTCAAAGTCATCGGATTTTAGGATACTAATGCTTGTATGTTTGCTTGTATGCTTGGAAAGGGTATCTAAGCTTCTGCTCAAGGTGGAAGAAGCTACGAATAAGACCTAGGATTAATACAAAACATACAGATCTGCATATTTGTTCAGAGATAAGAGTGTCACCCAGCAGTGGGAATGTGAAGACTTGAGTTTGGGGTTAGTTGTAGAAATTTTCAGATCATATTATCAACTGGAGTAGACATTGGTACGTCCCAAAACATTGTATTACTGTTAAGATTCAAGAATGAATAAATATATTTTCCATTTCTATTGCTCACATATTGTGCCCATTGTTTAAAGGTTTATACAAAAATATCAATCTGTTGTGTATGTTTCAGTTCACTTTAGTAAAGGTCTACCTTATTGTTTGTTCAAATATCAATAGTAAATTGGAAATACTTGATCAAACGAACATGCCAAACAATTTGAGAGTAAAATGTCAACTAGAAAACCATGTGCAAAAAACAAATTAAAGAATTTAATGCTTATTTTTTTCTATAAAGAAAGGAAACTGCATTTTAAAATAAGGTCAAAAATTTACACGCATCATAGAGACTTGGGTCTTACACTTCATGAGATCACTTGTGATGATATTGTATGATTTAACTGCTAAACTAGTGTGCTCAAGAGTTGGTAATGCATAGAGAACATATAATAATGTTATAATGAAAGGAGATTGCATCTATCTCTAGTTTTTATTCAAAATGGTCTTTCCCAAATGAAATACTACATTGTGTGTGTTTTGTTTCTTGGTTCAAATTGTGTATGTATTGCTTCACGTAAATTATAATAAGAAAAATAAATGTTTTTATACAAATATTTTAGGTAAAATATTTAAATTATATTGAATAAATAATTTATTTTAGAATATTTCTCCTAACCTTGTGTTGTACTTGATGCCCAAACACTAACTTATCATGCACTTCTCATATTTGGCATTTGACTATTCTTGGCATTGATCCCTTGATTACTTGACATCATAATGATAACAAAATTGAATATGAATTTTGCAACAACACGTTACTCTTTCCTTGTTAATCCTTACATACCATGGTTTACATTTTTCAAAAGATCATTGACTAATAGAAATAGTTAACACCTTAACATCCACACATTTTTTATACAATTCAGTTTGAGTCATATCCAAAAGATGTTTTGGATGTGGATCATGAATTTTTGAGCCGAATCTTAGTTTAAGAACATCTCTAGCATTAGGTGATACTCTTATATTATCATGCCAAATAATTTCAATCAAATTTTTGACTTCACCAATAAGTTTCATGTCAGACCTCAGGAGTGTGCCATTAAAGCTCCACAAATGATTTGTCAGATCACTTTCAAAGTTAACTCTTCTCTTTATAGCTCTTGCTAAAGTTTTACGATGAATATTAAGATATCCATTTATGGTTGTCATAATTCTTTTATCACAAGTAGTTTTTTTTACTAAAGATGTTGTTATTGCTCGTCGTGCCACATTCCTATCATTAGAATGACTTTTCTTTCCAATTGTGCCAAAGGCACTAGCAATAGTTGATACAACTTATTTTAGAGACTCTTCCTTCTTCTTATATTTCACATAATGCCTAACCTCTTCATCACTTTTCACATTTTAGTCATTTTAATTAGTTTTAAAATTAATTGACATTGAAACCCAAATTTCTTATTATATAAAAATTATCTAAACAATTTACTCGCATGTGTCCTAATCTGTCTCCATGAAACCAAACCAAGTAGATTGTATAGCACATCACTTTTAATTTTAAATTGTTCATTCATTTCATTATCATTTTTGGGGCTTTCTTTCTCAATTGGTGTTTGTATGTCTACATCCACATTGTTGATCTCAATTATCATTTGATTGTCGATTGTAGTTGGGGTTTGAATTTCACTTTCAATTGGGGTTTGACATTCAGTTCCTTTATCATTATGAATAACATTACTAATTTGTGGTGTATGATGTGCAATATAATTTTTTACTCTTTTATCAGGAAGATAATCTAAATGATTTAAAGAGTAACCCGCTAATTTACAAAAAGATCAAGTTCTTTATCAGAATAAGTTTCATTTGGATGTGAAGACATACCTGTATCCAAAACTTGATTAGAAAATGCACCTGAATTTTCTCCTATTGTTTTTTCTTCTTCAAACTCTGCATCCATCATGGTGTCCTCATTCTTCTCCTCTTCTGAAATGATTGTTGAACTCGATGCTCCAGGATTTTTTAGGTTTTGAATTCTTGCTCTTCTTTCTCGTTGTCATTTTGTCTCCTTCTCTCTATTTGTTGAAACTTCATCAGCTGTTAGAACCTTTCTTTGCCTCTTTCTGTGTTGTTTTGATCCCATGTTTGAACCAAAATTTGAATTCAAATTAATCCCTTCTTGTGAAATCCAGAACAAGACAAAAAAAGAGAATGTAGGTAAATATATTCTTTCTGATGTATCAATATGTCATAGAAATGATTGAGTACTCGGAAATCATTGAGATCAGGCCCATATTCAGTTTTTTTGTCTCCAATGGCTCTTTCAGAAATGGGCACCCGTTATTTAAACAGAAATGGGTACTCATTTATGAAACGTGTGCTCTTTTATTAAACGGGTGCCCATTTCTGTTTCAATGGTCCAAAACAAAATGGGCACCCATTTTTTGAATTTAAAAAAATGGGTGCCCGTTTCTAAAAATTAGGAGTGAGAACCGTACCTACGCCCTGGTTTTGGTTCAGGACAGGCTTGCTCCCACCAAGCCCGTACTTAACTTTGCAAAAATATGGCTAAGGCATTGACATTTAGAATTTGCGCCTTGTCATAATTTTTTAGAGGTCTTCCCGAAGGAATTTTTTGATGAAACGAAAACCCATTTCAATTTATATTGTAAAGATTATAAAAATATAAATTTTGTAGTGATATGACTAATTTTAGTATTTTTTAAATATTTATTATCCCAAAGTGGTACCTAAAGTTGAAATAGTAAGGTTAACTAAAATTTTAATAACTTTTTTGATTTTATGTTTTTGGAAAAATGAATTATATGACATCAACCTACATAAAATTTCTCTCCAAATTCAAAAAAAAAAAGAAATTTTCTTCAAATTATGCTGGCCATACACCAGAGGTTTTGAAAATGTACTTTATAGTCAATTAAAAATTAATAAAAAAATAAATACAACAAAAAAAAGATAAAATATTCTCATCAATATTTGATATTTTAGGTACCTTTCCCCAGAAGGATTTACAAAAATTCATTTATTTACTTCAAAATAGGGTGGTTGTACATGTGTGTGGTATGGTCCTGAAATAGGCATTTTGAAAAAGGGGCTTTTAACAATGCCTACTAAAATATATTTTCTACCATGTGGGTATTAAAAAATATTACATATTTGAAAACTAGACTCTGAGCACTACATTTTATATTAGTGGTTTTTTTGAGATTCAATCTCTAAGTGCCTCAAATGTTGACATCAATTTACAAAAAAATTGAAAAAAAGGAAAAACACTTCCACTTTTTGCCCAAAAAGTGGACTCAACTTCTTGCTGGAACCCACACCCTTATTGAAAGTGACTATATAATGGATACACAATTTCAAGTAAATAATTGGCACATTAGAGAGAACTCATAATGTAAAACAAACATATATATGTTAGAAAAGACATCACACAAAGTAATAAAGACATCAAGGAAATAAATGCAATGATGATATGAATGATTATTAGATGATAAACACACCTTTTGAGAAATGAAAAGGATTGTTAAGAAGAAACGTTAAGATCTTGTGCCAAACAAAGTATCTCATACAAAAAAAATGTACCATAATGAAATAATAGAAAATCCATAGAGATGATTTAGGAAGAGAAGGATTTCACATTATATCTACATAACGGTGACCACAAGTGTACAAGATATGGACTTTCGAGTAAAGAAGAGATTTGAAGGAGAAAAATATCTTAAGCAATAAGTTCGTACATTGTAGAACATCATAGTAAAAATTAAATAAACA
Organism: Thuja plicata; assembly: GCA_018584345.1. Classification (NCBI taxonomy): domain Eukaryota; kingdom Viridiplantae; phylum Streptophyta; class Pinopsida; order Cupressales; family Cupressaceae; genus Thuja; species Thuja plicata. The sequence goes on along the minus strand of MU224912.1, from coordinate 890,397 downwards.
ACAAAGAGATAAAGGATCCTTGAAAGAAGGAGAAAGAAAGAAAACCCAATATATGCCCTAAGTGCTAGATCTTGTATAATAAATATTTACTTTCAAGTATGAATAATGTTGCAACTGGGGATAAAAATCCTTGTGTAAAATAATAAATTCTTGTAAGAAAGAACATTATATAATAATAGATGCAAGTTCACAAGAGATATTGGATGCATAGTGAATGAAGGGACAAACAGGAAGGACACATTATTCTCCTGAAGTGGTTTCTCTTAATAATAGACATTTTTTTTCAAGCAAGCATAAGGTTGCACCTTGGGATATCTATCTCATGAAAAAAAAAGAATATCCTTATGTAAAACAACAAATTCATGGAAGATTTAATAACATATTATAAAAGAAACAAGTCAGAAAAGAGTGAAAATGGATCCTTTGAGATAAGGAGGAGAGTGAAATAGAACCCTTGCCCCACAAGTGAGGAGACAAAGAAAAAGAACTATTATATTAAACATAAATTATGACAATGATCCCACAAAGGATAGGATAACAATGCCATATATTGAGGAGCAACATAATAGGAATGTAGATATATTAGGTAGAATGATCATGAAAAATATTCCATTCATAGTTTCCAGTCATTTGAATCATACCAAAATCAATGAATTCTTGAATTTTACACCTCAAATAATAACATTGACTAGTCTTATGACCATGAATATAATGAAACATACAAATGGAATAATTGTCTAGTTTATGTTTTCTATTTTTGTACTTGTTTTTCAAAGGAAGAGTAATTAAGTTGGCCGTAGCAATTTAAAACAAAATAGATGCTTGTTGTGAGGAGAAATTAGGAGGAGAGTGAGAAGGACGAACACCTAAGGTTTTTTTGAAAAACATTTCTCATTAGGAAGGTTTGATGCATCAATAAGATAGGGTGCTCCTTTAAGTAAGAGTAGATTGAAATATAAATAGGACCAATCAATATCCTCACATCCATTAGATATTTGTTTGTTGCTCAAAGTAAATGGTATGGTCCTCGCTACGACATGTTGGTGTGAAATCTATGGTTCCCCAATCATCATCTTGAAGAGTTGATGGGCCACTTATTTGGATTGGAGAAAGAATTGAAGAAGGAAATGGATATTGAATAAAGTAATTTTTATTAGGGTCCTTATGTTCTAATGTTGGATTTGTGAAAAGAATGTCATGAATGTATAGTAGTGCATGAACACCTTTTACAACAATTCCATATTTGGTTTGAGAGGTATCTAGAATAGTATTGAATTGATTATGTTCATTAGGTTCAAAAGATTCCATAGGAAGAGCATCAGGGATGTCATCCTCTACTTCTAAGATATGTTTAGGAGAAGGACAATAACTCATCAAGGCCTCATCTATAGAATTAATATTAATAAAACTCATGTAGGAAGTGGTTTATTATTAGGATAAATAGTGATGTAATCATCCTCTTGTACCAATTGATCCTTATAAGGAAGATTATTGAAGGCCTCTTTGGTAAGAGGGAGATCTTTATAAGGAATGGTAATAATCACAATGTCCTTAGGGTCATTTTTGGGAGGGTGAACATTATGGGAATAAATGATAGTAAGAACTAATTCATCCTCAAGATCTTGAAGAAAACTTGAAACTGAAGAAGCAAATGAAAATAAAAATTCCATTGAAAATAAAATGCAATAACTATGAATGATTTTTTTGTGTTTTCTATTGTTTTATACAAAATGGAATGCAATCTAAGAATGGATTGAAATTTTTTTCACAATGCCGATATACTAAACAATACAATTAATGTAAAGGGAATTTAAACACCAAAGGAAAGATAGAAGCTAGAGATCTAGATGCATACAATGTAACAAATATGTAATGACTAACATAATGCATAAAAAGTAGATCTAGATATACAAAAGAGATATAACTATCAAATTAGAAAGTATAATGCATGAAAGAGTTAGGTTCACCAAAATGTATAGGTGAACCTACAAGAATGTAAAGGAAATCCAACAACAAGATCAAAAGAGGAAATGTAATAAGTCAGGTTCACCAAAATGTATAGTATAAAATGGTTATCGATGGTAGACCATAAAATTGCACATATATTAGAAGACCCAAAGTCTAATCCTTGGGCCAAAGATGATTTGTACAAACCTAAAAGGATGAAGGGATACTAATGCAAGATCTAGCTAGAAGGTAGATTTAGGGGTTTCTTTGTGAGATGGGAAAATAGATGGAAAGAGGTCTTATGCTTATGACGAAAGAATATATAATAGCAGATCTAACCTAATGTATCAAATAACATGCAAGATATATAAGTAAGAACATGTGAACCTAAAAATGAAAGAAGCAGGGGTATTCAAAGGCTGATTTTTTGTTTGTCAGAGTCTGAGAAAAACCAAATTTCTGAATCTGGCATCCTACAACCTGCAAACTTGAAACCTAAAACTCTCTATTCTGCTCTGTGAACATGTCAAAAGTGGTTAAACCTATACCCAGGTATAGGTAAAAAAATTTGGCCTATACCTGAGGTGGTCAAAATAAAAAATGGAAAAGTTGATTTGGGAAAGTCTTTTGATTGTCTTTCTGGCTTTGTAAGAGGATCTCCACTTAGAATACCTAGGTGTAGGTCAAAGGTTTGACCTATATCTAATATTGTCAGAATCTGAAACATAAAAGTGGATTTGGAAAGGTCCTCAAATTAGCTTCTTAGATCTATAGTTGTATTTGCACTTCAAAACTTGTGCCTGCACACAAGAGAGAAGGCCAAAAAAAAAAATTGGGGGGGGGGGAGGAGGGAGGAACTTTCCTTGGTCAAGTCCCGGTTTAGGAATTAATCTTGAATAGAAATAAAGGAAATGATAACATGTAGAAGATATTAAATCTAACAATGGAAATGTATCATACCATGTCGATGCAATTGTACTTAGTATGAAAATAAAATATGTTAATGCAATAGCCTTGACTCAATAAATAACTAAAAAATGAAATCATGTAAGACAACAAATCATGTAGTAAATGCTTGTAATTTGCCTCAATATTGGATTGAAGAAGAAGAAGAGGAGGAGGACGACTTGAATAGATAAATATAGATCTCCTCTTTTGATGGCCAACATATTTGCTTCCTATGGAGAAATAAGCTATGTCTATGGAAGAAAAGGCATGAAGATGGATGAACATGAATGCTTGCTTGCTTGCTTGAACTCCTTGAATGCAGAATAGCTTTCTTTATTTCTTGAGAGTGAATGTGATTTATTGAACTAGATGTATATATTGGATATCATAGATTATAGGCATGTAATGGATGGAAAAATGAAGGGAAGATGTCTCCTTTTATATTGATTTTGGGGTCCAAATTCCCAAAGGTCGACTACACTCGGTGGGAAAATGAAAAAACCTTGCATCGACCTCGAAACCCACCAAAATTCAACCCCTAAGGTATATTTTTAAACTAGTTTGACCTATTCCTGGAAGGTGTAAATTTACAGGTAAAGTTGAGGAATTCAAGAGGTGTTAAGTGCTTCGGGGAAAAATAGAACGGTAAGCGGGAAAATTGATCATAAATTCTAAAATGGCACCCAAGAGGGAAATGAATTATGTGAATGGATGGATAAATGGGAAATTGACCATAAAAATTAGAGCCAACTTAGATTTTTGAGAAAGATTAAAGGAGTAAGTAGGACCTTGATTTAATTTATTTATGCAATTAAGGGCAATGTGAGGTCCTAACATAAGAAAGACACTAAAGTGGGGCTAAGATGGTCCCACAATGAACAAAAAAGTAAGTGCTTACTTTTTAGGACCATACAAATAGATCATAATTTTTTTTTATACTCAACTCAAAAGCAATAAGGAAATAAACCTAATTCCTAAGAGAGATTTTATTAGATTAGGTAAAATACTAATAGAAAATATTGGAAGAGGGCATGGTGATAGTTGGTTCGTTATTTGAGAATTTTACATTAGAAAATGACATTGACATGTTTTCTAAGTGAAATGAAAAGATCCCAAAACTTCATTTTCCATTAATATTTGGGGATAAGTTTTTAAGAAAAATATTTGTATAGTGCAATATATATTTAATTGAAACATGTGTAGTAAACTTTATTCTCCATTACTTTTAAAATGCTCAATTTTTCATGTGAAAATAAGCACATTCTTGACAATGTTCTTGAAATATTTTGCATGAGTTACCTTCTCACTTAATTGTATTTATATTTACTATAAAGCATTATGATTTTGTTTACTAAATTTTCCTTTTATATCATTATTAACTCAAATTATTATATATTTGGTCTACTTGCATTAGTCTTATTTTTAGACCAAGTAGAAATAAGTCGTGATTCCTTTCAAATTAATCATAATACAAACTTGATAAAGCAAAAAATAATCTTTCTCTAACAAGATTCTAACTAGCATTTGTTGACACCAACACCATCACCTTATAAATAGATAGAATAAGCTAAGTCGTATCTAATACAAACATTACTTTCATGTTAGTTCATTTCTATAGATCAAAATTATTTTTTCCCTCCTAACTCCTACAAATGTACAAGACATAATTAATTCAAAAAATTTCAAACATTAAACTAAACAAGGTCTTATACTAATTTTTAATTTTTACTATTATTTTTAATAATAATATAGTTTATATGATATTTAATATTGTGGAATTAATAGGAAATGAAATTATATTATCAAAATGAGTAATCTAAACATAACAATCGATCAAAGTTCAATTCATTTATCATTTTTTTAACAAATTTAACCAACAATTAAAAACCAAACAACCATTTATTTAATTTTAGTACCACAGAGAATAATTAAACAAACAAATAAACATAAGACATCGTTGATATTAGATGTCAGCTTACTAATGCTCACTAAACAATGTCCTCACGTACCCTCCTGAAAGTCAATAAATTACATAATTTCCAACGAGGAAACCACCCTGAACTTATTTGTGGTATATCATATTAATAATTTTATGCAATACACGCGGAATATTTAATTGCATACCTCTCTTTAGGCCCATCATCATTCCCAGGTGGAATGTGCTTCCACGACCGTTAAAAATATATTCTATTTCGTTCACGCGCTTGTCACACATTTGCAGAGTGTCACTAATTACGGTGGTGATCATCCATTTTCCTTGCGGCAACCTATGTTCCGACAGCCGAGCATTGAAATGCACGTTATGATAATAATGGGAAAAACTAATCCCTCTACTACGGGCTTCAAGATTATAACCAGAAACCTCAGCGCAAACGATAACTGCATTCCATTTTGAAAGGTTTTCCATCAAGTCCCTGAAAGAAGCGCTCCTTTTAACAAATACAGCGGAGTCAAAAAGGAGACTTGGATATAAATTTACAGTGCTCCATCTACTCCTCTTCCGACCACAAGAAGAGACTCTGAGGGCACTCTCTGAAATTAAAAACAATAGAAAAAAAACTCAATTTTCATTTACCAATTATGGCCTATGAGATCATGTAATAAAATGAAGGAAAAACAAAACAGAAAGGACAGTACCAAAATTTTTTTTTCTCTCTTGCTCTTCTTTCAAAACAAGAAATATAGTTGAACATTTAAGGAAATCAGTCGTCAAAAAAGTACCTTCAACATGGGAATCCAACGCCGTATTACTGCATTACTACAATTTGAAAATTCCATACTTTGTATCGAACACAGCTCATCAATGCCTTGTATAGTCCGTAGCTTGTCACAATTCTGAATTGTCATCCGTTTCAAGCAGCTCAGCGGGACAACACTTTTTGACAGCTCCGGACATTTAAGACGATGATATATCACCCCTACTGCTTTCAGTTTTTTGCATACTTCTATACTGAGTTCCACAACTTCTGTTGGTAAAGTTATGGTCTGCAGCTTCTCACATCTGAGAATGAAAATCTTCGCAAGGTAAGTTTGACATGCAGAACATGGCAACTCTTCAAGCTCCACACATTCACAACCATGACAAATCACTGTCACTGTCTTCAGTGCTCTGCATTCTTCTATTGTGAGTTCCACAATTTTTGTTGGAAATTTTATGTTTTTCAGCCTCTCACATCTTACAATGCTGATCCTCTCAAGGTAAGTTTGACGGGCAGAACATGGCACCTCTTCAAGCAACGGACAATCGGACAACTGAAGACTTTCCATTGCAGGAAGCTCATCAATGCCCTGTATGGTCTGCAGGTTGTCACATTTTCCAATTGTAATCCTCTTCAGACGCCTCAATCGTGAAACACTTGAAATTTCCTGTACTTCTGGACATTCACTATGATCACAAATCGCTGTCAAAGTTTTCAGTTCTCTGCATACTTCTATTCTGAGATCAACAATTTTTGTTGGCAATTTTATGTTTTTCAGCCTCTTACATCTTACAATGCTGATCTTCTCAAGACAAGTTTGTCGTGCAGAACATGGCATCTCTTCAAGGAGCGGACAATTGAACAACTCAAGACTTTCCATTGCATGCAGCTTGTCAATGCCTTGTATGATCTGCAGCTTGTCACAATTCTGAATTGTTATCCTCTTCAGACGGCTCAGTCGGGAAACATTTGGAAACTCCTGTAGCTCTAGACATTCATTATAATCACAAACAATTATCACTGTTTTCAATTCCCTGCATACTGCTCTTCTGAGTTCCACAAGTTCGGTTGGGAAAGTTAACCTGCGCAGCTTTCCACATCCAACAATACTGACCTTCTCAAGGCAAGTTTGACTTGCAGAACATGCAAAATCTTCAAGCAATGCACAATCGGACAACTGAAGAATTTCCATTGCAGGCAGCTCATCAAATCCAACTAGGCTCTGCAGCTTGTCACATTTCTGAATTGTAATCCACTTCAAGTTCAAGTACCTCAGGTCTAGACATTCACTATCATTACAAATCGCCCTCACTGTTTTCAGTTCTCTGCATTGTTCTATTCTGATTTGCACAATTGTTTTTGGCAAAGTTATATTTTGCAACTTCCTACATCCCACAATGCTGATCATCTCAAGGCAAGTTTGACGTGCAAAACATGACAGCTCTTCAAGCTCCGAACAATCTGATATAGATACTCCTTTCAAATTTTGACAGTTTAACAACTGAAGAAAATTCAGCTTCCCACATCCATCAATGACAATATTCTCAAGGCAACTTAAACCCAATTTAGCCGTCACTCTTTCCAAATTTTTACATTGGGACAACAGAAGATTCTTGAGCTTACCGCATCCATTAACTGTGACAGTCTCCAGGTTTCTTAAACCCTCAATAGATGGCAACACCTCAAGCTCGGTACAGTCACGAATGACGATGCATACAAGCTTTTCCAGATTTAGATTTTCTGGTATTCTTTTAAAATTTCTGCAGTTATCCATCCCAATATGTGTGGACTTGAAAAATTGATCAACTGAAAAACAAACCAAGGAGTTCAACCCCGCTAGACGCAACTGCTCAATCCCGGGACACCTACAAATATTCAATTCTACCAGCTTCCTAAGATCATATATCCCTGACACGGTTTTGAGACTATAACAATTGTGTAAGTATCAGTTTTTCGAGGCAACTCAAATGTTCAACACTTATTCCTGAAGATCTTGGCACATAGAAATGTTCAATTCTGTTATGTTTTTCAAATCAGATTTTTTTTTTTCCAAACTATTTGACATTCCTGATAAATCTGAAAAATCTTCCAATGACTTATTATCGTGTGTCTGGTGATCCTTCAATTGGGTGGGGACCTGAAACTTTAAAATAAGAAAAAACTGCTTTAAACACATTCAATGGCAAGCAATACGAAAGAAAGTACCCTTAAATGGAAATTTGATTTTTATTGAAAACATAATACCTCTACGTAGCTCTGCCACAATGTTTTGATCCACATATTGCGGATTATTAAACATCGCAAATTTTGAAGAGGAATCCAGGAAGGAATGCTTGGACGACTCCGAAACCCGTAATACTCGAGCTGAAGCCAGAACAAGAAAGTATTTGTGTCATCACTGAAATCTGATCCCCTATAGAGTATGTAATTCAACAATTCATGGACTTGTCAATTTAGCTCGT
>MU224912.1:859865-882241 GCA_018584345.1 Thuja plicata | reverse complement strand
CCATATATTAAAATCAATATTAACTTTCAAAGAGTACCTTGTAGAGGCAAACTCATAAAACTTAAACAAGTTATCATGATCCATCTTAGCATTAGCAACAACATGATCAGTGTTAGGATCAATAATAGAGTGCATATCCTTATGAAATTCAACTTTGTAATCTTGGCATAATTGAGAAACTGAAAGTAGATTATATTTCAATTCAGGAACATAAAGAACATTGTGTAACTTTCCATTTGGAACATTAACATCACCAAAACCATCAACTTTGCAACTATGTTCATTAGCTAATTGAATAGGAACATTGGTAGTGTCAGGTTGCAAAGAATCAAAAACTTCTCTGTGAGATGTAACATGATGAGAAGCACCACTATCAATAATCCATTCTAATGCATGAGAAGCTTTATAACAAATAGTAAAAGCATGACAAGATCGATTACCTTGAGATTTGAAGTTATTTTGATTATTGTTATTGATGGGCTTCTTATCATTTTGCTTTTTAAAACAAACATTAGTTAGGTGACCATCTTTACCACAATAAGTACAATGTGGTTTTTTGTTATGTTGATTATTGTAATTATTATTGTATGATGGCCTAGAATTAGACCTGTTGTTTGAATAATTACTATTATGATTATGGTTATGGTTATAACCATTATTGTGATTATTATTGTTACGATAGTTATTGTTGTTATTGGAATCATTATTATTATGATGAGTATTATTATGATGATTACTATTAGAAGAATGAGATTTATTACTATGATTTGGAGTTTTAGAAATAAAAGCATGTTCAAAAGACTTAATAGTACCAAATTGTAATAATTTAGCCTCCTCTTGACGTAATAAATTTTGAAAGATAGCATAAGTTAAATAAGGAGCTAAAGTAGGAATAGCAAGCTGTGAGTGAATGTTAGTAATAAATTGCTGAAACTCTTTAGGAAGAAATTTCTTAAGAATAATTGTAATTAATCTAATATCACTTAAAATAACATTAACACCACTAAGTTGAGTTTTAAATGCATCAAACTTGAGTAAAAGGTCATCCATATTTTTAAAGTCATTATACCTTAAGTCTTCCAAGTTGTCTTGGAGTTGAATCTTACGAGATTCTGAGGAGCTGTCATACGTCTATTGCAGAATGGCCCACACTTCATGAGCTTTGGTGCAATGTCCAATTAGGAGATAAAGATCAGGGATGATGGAGAGACCAATCAAACCAAGGGCTTCTTTATTTTTGGTTTTCCAGTCATCTTTTTCTTCTTGTGAAGCAGAGGTAGCTGGATCAATAGTTGCATCTGTAGCAACTTCAAGTAAATGTTTAAACCAGAAGAGAAATGAAACATGAGTTTTCCATTGGTGATAATTGGAACTATTAAGTTTAATTTCTGGAATTAGAGTAGACATGATAAAATGAGCAAATTAACTTAACAAGGTGAATAACAGTGAATATATATAGATCAAGGTTAAGAAAAAAAGTTTAACTTGATCTTAAATTACAACAGAATAAGTAAATAAAGATATTAAACAAAGTTTAAATTTTTAATGTAAATGGTGAAACAAATTTTAATTACAACCAATTACAGAACCAGCAATAGATTTTGATGAAAAAATATATAAGAAGCTTATAACTGAAACAATTTGAGTTAAAAAGAAATAGGAAAAAAGTATGTGTGATTAAACTTTTTTAAGTTAAACAAATTTTTAAAAGAAATCTTAAGATTAATAGTAAATGAAGCTTGGATAAAGAGTTGAATAATCAAGTTGATGTAAACAAATCAAAAGCTTAATAAAATTATGAGAAATGAATTAAATTAAATTAATTGTGAATGAAATAAATTAAACTAATGGAAAGTAATTACATTACCAAGTAATTACAGATTTGATTACCAAAATTAAAATTAGAATTGATACCAATAATTATAGATTTGACTAAAGAATATTCAAACTTCACTAAAATTAGAAATACCACATAAATAATTAAGAGATCAGGGAATAATTCAGATTCCTCCTGCAAAAAAGAATGTTAGGATAATGAATATGCTATAGAAATAATGTAATAAGAAGAATATAATGAGGAATCTGTTAAAAAAAGGCTATCCTTTGCCAAGTGACCAATAACAAGAAAGAGAAGATGCTTGGAAGAGCAGGTACAAGTGCTGAAAGAAATGTTTTAACTGAACAATGCTATGCAAAACTAAAGTAATAATGGTTATGCTGAAAGAAACGTTATGGTAAAACTATTAAAACGTTATGGCTTATGCTGCGCAAGTAAAAGAGGATAGTTTTAAAATATATAATGAAGATTGAATAGTTTTAATGAAGCTACACTAAGCTATAAACAATTTATTAAGCTATAATCATGTAAAGAATAAGGAACTTGTGCAAAATAAGAGACCAGCAAAGGTTAAAATAACAATATAAAATGTTTTAATATTCTATCAAAATGTTTGTAACTTAAACAATTAAATGTTGCGTAAGTAATAAACACTAAACAATGCTAAACAAAGTGGGATTAGGGGAGAAAATGCAGGAGGAGAGGGAAGGAATCCCTTCTATGTTGTGCTAAAAGAAAACTTATAATGTTGCGCTAAAGGAGAGAGAGATTTAAATGTTATAATGTAAGGTAATTGGTTGAGACTACGCTGCATAAGACATGATATTTAAATGTTATAATATAAGGTAATGTTGCAATGAAAGGTAATTGGCTGAGACTACGCTGCACAAGATAGGAATTAAAAGTTGCGTAGGAGGTGAATCAATGAAAGGAGGGAAGGTGGGTGGAGAGATGGAAGGGAGGGAGGATGGGGAAGCTACGCAAGGAGGAGGGAAGTTGCACAACGAGTATTAAGAAACAAAGATAAGCCACACAATGAAATATGTTAGAATACTGCCTTCTTCAGACCACCCGAATAGCATGGAGAAATACTACCAGAACAAGGAGATAAACAAGAAAATAGATATAATTAAATAGAGATTTATGATATCCATATTTAAGAAAAAATAAATAAATAGAAGATTGATGAAATATATATATTAGTAACCAGATATTAGTTTTAAAGAAAATGAGCAAATAAACAGCGACCGATCAAGAAAACAGAGACAACAAAGAAGTCTCAGATAAATGTTGTTGAATCTTGCAAGAAAAAAAATGTTTAAAAAAATAGAGATAACTACAACAATATTAGCACAAGATATATTAAAAATTGCAGATAATAACCAGAAAGGAAAAAAGTTAGATCATAATTGTAAACTGAATGAAAAAAAAAACCCTTGCGGTTGCCCGACAAAGGGTGATGTTAGTAACTTAAAATGTCTTGAAAAGAGAAGAGAAGAGCTTAGATCTAGAGGCAAGCCATCCAGAACTAAGAGATTAGATTGCAAAAAAAGGGTAAGATTTAAAAGAATAATGAAAAAGATGTTAGATTTCAAGAAAATAATGAAGGAAAAACCTACAAAATAAATATTAGATCAACAAGAAGAGCTTGCTCCTTTGAATGATACCTTCCTATAAATCACTTAAACAAGGATTAAATAGCTTTGATACCATGTAAGAAGTATTAAAAGAATGAAAACAAGAACATGAAGTAATCCAAGAAAATGAAATGCAAGAAGGATTTTACCATAAACCAAATGTGAGATAAAGTTTTCAATATCAATCACCAAGAACATGAGAAACTCCAAGATTCCAACAAAGAGACAAGAGATTTTGGTAAGGGGAAAAGAAAATAAAAACCCCTTTGTGAATAATAATAATATGGAAAAAAATCCTATGGATGAGAGCAATAAGCTCAATACAATAATGAGAGCGATGAGAGATTGAGAGAAGAATTGAGAGAGAGGAGAAGATTATTAGAGCAAGTGTGTGAGAGGCATCTCTTAAGGAGAGATGAGTGAAGGAGTTTGCATGTAACTCCCTTCTCCTATGAATTCCACATTCATATTGTGTATGTGACAAATGTGTGATTCCTCTTAAGGAGGAATATCTATTTTCCTTATTAAAGGAAATACAAAATAGTGACATGTCCTCCTACTTGGACTAGAGGACAAATACAAATAAGGATACCTTGGTTTATCCTTTTAATTACATATTTTCAACCAAGGAAATATTAATTCTAACACTCTGACAGAAAATATGTTTCCAAATCTGGATAGTTTGCCGAAAAGGGTATCTGAATCGGCACTCCAATTTGCTATTCCGAACATGTAGCAGCTAGAAAAATAGTTTCTTTGTTTGGGGGAGGGTTTGCCTTAGTCAAACCCTGATTTAGGAATTAACCTTGAAATCAATAATTAAAATAGAGAATGCTAGCAAGTAGTAGAAATCAATCTAATAATGAAGCTATGATATTCAATAGACATGCAATTGTATTTTGAATACAAATAAGTATGTAAATATGAAAGCTTGGACTCAATAATAGAAACAATAAAACTCTATGATTGTATGCCAAAAATCCACTTTGAAGAGAGAATGAATGAATATTTAGAATGCACAAAGGATCTTGAAGGAAGATCACACCACCATGATGGATATATCTAGGGATTTAATGATGAATCTTGAATGTTTGAACCAAATCCCTTCGAAGGCATGAATGCTTGAATTGTTGATCTTCAATGGAGAACTTGAATGCTTGAGAGGAAGACTCAAACACTTTGAAAGCTTGAAAGCATGTATAATAATGGATGCTTGACTTGACTTAGCTTGGCTTAATATTAATTTTTTCTTCTTGGATAGTTAGAGAAAATGAGAGGAGAAGGCTACCTTATATATGAATCTAAAACACAATCTTCTAGAGAGGGCTACATATGAGAATTAAATTCCAATTAGACATATATCCCTAGAAGATGACCTATATTAAATATAATTTAAGAGTCATCACTTCAGAACCCAAAACAACCGACCAGGAAGCGGGAAATGAACTTTTAACGACCCACGACAGGCGACAAACTTTCAAACTAGAAATGGGGACCTGGCTCAAAATTGAGGTTGACCTTGACCTAGGTGAATTTTGATGTTGACATTGACCGAGGGAGTCAGATCCCCTGCAAAATGTGCCAGATGGGATGGATAGTGTCAGGAGAGGCTCAATCAGCGTCGTAAATAGGCACACAAGTAGGAGAGGATGCAGATATGAGGGGATAATATGATGATGGTAAAAAAACCCCCTAAGGAGGGCTAAATGTTCTTAACATGGATGTTCTTCCATTTTAAGAAGATACATTAAGCCCCTACTTTAACAGGAGTATGGAAATTTAACATACTCGTGGTAAAGTTTAGAAGAAAGACTTTGGTGGATTGCAACGAGGTAGAACATCACTTAGTCAAGGACATGAGCCCCCAGACCAAGGATTCTAACTCAACATATAGGAATAAAGATATGAAAGCAAGGAGAAATTAATCATAGAAAGCATACATGACTACATAAGCAAGACAAGTGCAACACTATAAATAACATATCTTCATGATCTAATCCTTCTAGCATGAAAGTGAAAGAGAGGAAAGAGAAAGTGATTACCTCCCCTAGTAAGTTACACACCTTACCATGAATCACCAAGGAGGGATAGCCAAATAGGTTGACTCATAAACTCTGATTTGTAATTGTAATGCATCTTCTGACGGCTTTTGGAATATCCATAGATCTACATTCTTATATCACTATGGAGTATAAAATGTGTGCCTTTTCAAGATTTAGCAACTTATGTGCGCTAACTTCCAAGGTTTTAGCATATTGGAAAATGTGTATCTCTTCAGAATTTAGCAACTTATGTGTGTTACCTTCCGAGGATTTAGCAAAAAAAAAAAATGTGTCTCTTCCGGATTTAGCAACTTATGTGCGTTACCTTTCGAGGATTTACCATTTTGTAAAATATAAAATATAGTATAAGGGAGACCCTATATATTTCCCCCTCCTTATAATGACTACCCACTAGGGAGGATAAGGAAGAGAAAGAGGATACCTACTTCACAAGGTAAGGAGATGTCTAGTTTAACAACAATATACACTATATCCTTAGCAAAGAGTATTGACCCTTACCTCTAAGAGCATAGATAATTGTAAAAAGGATATGTCACATATGGAAAAAGGATCTTCAAAGAGGAAGATATATTATCATCAAGACCCCCACCATAGAGGAGTGCTTAGGATAAAATATCATCTTATAAAGAAATGAGGGACCAAAGATTCGATCATCAAGCCCCCTGTGATCAAGAGGAAGAGGAATCTCGGAATGAAGGAATCAAACTCTAACCCAAAGAAAGGGAAAGAGTTTATAAAGAAAATAATTTTAAACATAAAGAAGAGATGATGAACTAGGAAAATCACCTCTCGTATAAGAGGGTATCCATAGCCCAAAACATAAATATTTATAAGGAAATAATGTTGTAAAATTAAAAAATGTCACTAAGCCAAGGAAAGTAGATCCTTAGATAGAGGAAGAAGGAAAATACCTTGCCCCCCAGGGATGAAAGAAAGGGATATACCAAATTATATCAAGAGATGTTGGTAACAAAGATATATCTTTACAAAACCAATGTCCTTGAAAAGATATTATGAATGATTATGGGCGAAGAAAGTATTTACCATAATAGAAAATTATAAGGATAGAATATAGAAAGAATAACCGATTAAACTCAAAACAAAATACATGCTAAGAGAATAATGGATCCTAGAAGATTGGAAGGAAATACCTCTTGCCCCCCAGTTCAGAGATAAGAGGAGAATAATTTATCTAATTTATAGAAGAATGAGGGGAATGCCCTATATCAAAATTATGAAGAAATTGTAATATTGCACGGGAATGAGATATAATTCCTAAAATAGCTCTTTCTCTAACATATAGTTTGAAATGCACACAATCAGCAAGTAAATCTGTATTACGATAGTGGAAAGGACATTTGTATTTAGAGAGAGCATTTTTCAACATAGGCTTAAAGATTTCTTTCTTAGAATTCATTAACTAAACATACACTTTCTTAGCCACATCTTGAGGAGTATCAAGGTGATATAAGGAAGGAGTTGGAAGAAGAACATGAAGAGGAGGGTGCTAGTTAAGATCAACCACCTTGATTTGAGAAGGCGGGAAATCTATACAATAAATATCTTTTTTAGGATATGAATGAATTGGGTTTTTAATGCCATGTTCATTAACACCGAGCCCTAAACCCTTATAGACTTGTTTATCCAACATAGTCTATCCGATAGTGTACATATCTTGCAAAGCTTCTACAGGAGGTAAATGATTATGGTGTTTATGAGAAAATGTTGTGTATGGTATAATGATAGGTTTATAAAAGGTTTCTTTGTTCTTCAATTTAATATCATCATGAATCAGATAAGACGGGGAAGGTAAATGAAAGAATTCTTGAACATCTACATCATGAACCCTAGCTTGATCCCCATCATAAGTGTGGGAAGAAATAGGGATAGAACATGGAGAAATAGGAATGAAAATATTAGGAATTGTATTAGGAGGGATAGGATGAGGATTAGGAGGATAAGAAACTAGATTAGGAATGATAGGATTAGGATTAGGAATATTAGTAAATGGGGTATCATCTACCCAATTCTCCATATAATCCAAAAGAGCAATAAGTCCAGTACACAAATCCTTAATCAAAGTTTTGAAAGTGGGAAGACTAGTATTAGTTAATCTCATAATAGCATGAGCAAGTGAAACATGAAGAGTAACAACCATGATAAAATGGGTGATACTTTCATAAACATCATGAGTACTATAAAGAGATGCTAAAAGAAGAATAATAAGGAAAATAACCATACACCAAAGAATCTTAAATATTATCATAGTGAATGAAATGGAAGAAATGTTGTTATATTTTTATGAGTATGTGGATTTTTTTTGTATTTTAAAATGCAAGAGCATAAAATAAAACTAATTTAGTATGTATGCAAAAGCTAGTCTCTAAGGAAAAGAGGCAAAGCCTCTAACACAAAAAAAGAAAGAGTTGTCTATCACGGGTTCACCAAAATGTAACATAAGAAATGTATGTCACCAAAATGTAAGATATAAAAATATTGTTACATTTGAAATTAGAATGTTTATTGAAATATAAGGGGTAAATATGTATTTTATAAGATATGTGTGCAGAATATAAGATGTTCCTTTTAACCTCCAATTCACAAAGGAAGGATCCAAATTGATTAACTCCAAAGGAAGGATTAGTTCATAAATGAATCAAGCGATTGGAAATGAGAATAAAGAGGAAGACCTTAGATTTTGTTTTATAGAAGAGAATGTGTCATAGATTTAGGAAGATTAAAAAATTTAATTGAAACGAATAGGAGAAAAGTGCTAACCTCCAAATGTTACATATCTGAAGAATGCTATTTTTGGGGGTCTGAACTAAGTTTCTAGAAAATCTGCAACCAAATCTGGACCAGAAATGTAGAGATAGACAAAACCCAGAAATATTTTTTCGATCTGGCTCAGTTCTGATTTTGACCCTCAAATCAATGTCACCTTTGACCCAGAATTTCTGATTTGGACCTAGAGTAGAATTTACCTATGATTCTGACCTAAAATATCTGACATAAAATTTGATTCTAGATCCTAATAGCTTACTGAAAAGGGTATCTGAATTTTCACTCCAACTCATTTTTCTAAACCTATCCCTACAAGAAAAATGGTTTATTTGTTGGGGGGAGGGGTTTTCCTTAGTCAAACCCTGATTTAGGAATTAATCTTGAAATCAATAATTGAAATAGAGAATTCTAGCAAGTAGTAGAAGTAAATCTAATAATGAAGCTATGATATTTAATAGATATGCAATTGTATTTTGAATATAAAAAAGTATGTAAATATGAAAGCTTCGACTCAATATTAGAAACCACAGACCTCCATGATTATATGCTTGGAATCCACCTTGAAGGGAGAGTGAATGAATCTTGAGGCTCCACAAAGGATCTTTAAGGAAGATCACACCACCATGATGGATAGATCTAGGGCTTGAATGATGAATCTTGAATGTTTGAACCAAATCCCTTCAAAGCCATGAATGCTTGAATCCTTGATCTTCAATGGAGAACTTGAATGCTTGAGAGGAAGAATTGAACACTTTGAAATCTTTAAAGCATGTAGAACAATGGATGCTTGACTTGACTTAACTTGGCTTAATATCACTTTTTTTCTTCTGGGATAGTTAGAGAAAATGAGAGGAGAAGGCTTCCTTGTATATGAATCTAGGGCACAATCTTCTAGAGAGGCAACATAGGGGAATTAAATTCCAATTAGACCTATATCCCTAGAAGAAGAAATATATTAAATATAATTTAATATTCATCACTTTAGATACCAAAACAACCAACCTAGAAGTGGGAAATGAGCTTTTAATGACCCCCAAAAGCTGGCAAACTTTCAAATTGGAAAGGGGGACCTGGACAAAAAATGAGGTCAATCCTGACCTAGGTAAAGGTCAAGGATGACCTTGACCTAGGGAGTGAGAACCCCCGGAAAATGTGCCAGATGGGATGGATAGTGTCCGGAGAGGCCCAATTAGGGTTCTAAATAGGCACAAAAGTAGGAGAGGATGCAGAAATGAGGGGACAATATGATGATGGTAAAAAACACCCCCTAAGGAGGGGCTAAACATTCTTATAATGGAAGTGCTTCTATTTTAAGATGATACAATATGTGTGTGTGTGTGTGTGTTGGTAAGCAAATTTGTCACTATGATATTGTCTTGAAAACTGACCCAATTTACCCTGTGAGTAGTGACCACCGTGCCAATAGTTGGAGAGATTGCAACTGGATCATGATCTAATCACAACCTTCCTCTACATTTGAGAGGGAAAAATACCTCATATGATGCGTTTATTTTATTTTTTGAGTAGTTTTCACCTGAAAGTATAAAAAGGAGACAAAACAAAACTAAAGGAAATAGAAGACATAAAACCCAATAGTAGACATACAATACCATATGAGATTCCTAAATGATAGCAGATTAAAAAGGGGTTTTAAATACAAGATAAGTTGGATATGTGAAATTGATGAAAGAATGGAAACATTTTTCAACATACGAGGAAACAGGTAACCTCAACATTTTCTAACCAAGATACCAGGGTGAGAACATGCTGCATCTTTTACTTATATCCAATGTACTTAAAGGGATCATCAATTTAATATATGATAAATTGATAAGCATAACTATAAAATATATTTAAGATATATGAAAAAATATATTCTTGGTTATTCTTTTGAAAATATACAAGTTCAAAATCCTTCTAGTACATAGTATGAACATAAAATTCCTGAATAAGTCTCTCTGCACAATCCAGCAAAGTTTCTCCCCTTTACAAAAACTTTCCCATTTAAATTAAAAATTGTCTCTATTTATAGGCTCATAAAATAACTACCTTGTAACTTCCCTAGAACTACCTTCTAACTACATTTTTGAAACACAAGTTAAGATTTACCTAACTTTTTACAATGATTCAATCCCAAAGTCTAGCTTCAATTACAATAAGTGACATTAGTCACTTTTACAAAAATGATAATTTGAAGCGCTTCCATAACATCAAAGAGAAACCACGGTACTAGCTTTATAGGAGTGGAAATTTGTTTTTATGCAATCATGGATACCTTGGTCTTTGAAGAAATCTACCCCAACTGCATCTTTTTTCAAAATGGAATCCTTTTATTACATAGGTCTTTCATGATATTTTTTTTTCAGGGACAATGTATACCTGATAATGTTGTGACATGTTTTCAATTATTATCCATCCATATTTCCATAATTATCTCTTATGATTCACATCTCATGAAGTTCATAATTACCCTTATCTTCTTCACCATTATTTTACCATACTACTTCTTCCATGTGTTCATTGTTATAAACATTGTGAGAAACCGCCCATTTGGCAAATCAAGAAGAATTCACAATGTTTTAAATGGGCCCAAAGTCATAATTTATTTGGCTTTCTAACATCATTAGTTAAAATCAAATTTTCCCTTTCCCCAAGGTTTGTGTAGATGTTTAAGATATTGTATGCACATAATGATCAACTAGAAGTGTTATGTGATAAGAGACATTGATGTAGTTGAAGCACCTAAAAACCATCATGCATTAAAACTTTGCATATTGCCTTCACATAAAGTGTGTGTAGAATGGCCAGATCTTGTAGCACTGAAAGGACTCTTGATTAGGCTCTGGTAGATGTATGTGACTGACATATGTATGTCAATTATCTAATATGATTTCACCTTGACATCCATAATTTTGAGAGATTAAGACCCACTGGTATTAACTAGACACTGTTTTGCATGTCACCTCGCTTGATTCTTCATCTAAAAAAATATGATTATATAAAGACCGAGATAATGTAGATATTGGTGTCATAATTGTCTACATCATTTGCTTGAATTTTTTTTTTGAAACAATCCAAGAGTAGAATCGATAGAACATATGTTGGTCAATGTTATAAATATCAGTGTTTTGCACACTACTAATTACATTTTCTCAAGGAATTCTAAATATTCTTTCATAAAACTCATTCTAAGCATTTCCATCCACGGTCTCTGATAAAAAAAAATCTTCTTCCTTATGTTTTGATACATGCTTGTATCCATAGCCACCTATTGAATTTTCTTGAAAGCTTCTAAAGCCTTTCCACCAAATTCATGTCATTATTGCATTCGATGAGATGACATCTCCTTGAGGACACTTCTAACAAATGATTTCGCTCACTGTTTATGATTCTACATTTCAAATTCATGTGTCAATGGGTGCAAATGTATGCTTCGATGGATTTCCTTAATCATGTGTTTATTTAATTCCCATTTTAGCATACGTAGGGAGGAAGTTAAAATATGTTGTAGGATTTGGATTTATTTCTGTGAATTAATTTCCCAAAACAAACCTTGTGCCTTTCTTGCAATCATAGCATTCCCTAAGATGTCTTCTCTATTGGGGATATGAAGCCCAACCATCTCTGCCTTCGTCTCTTGGATTTCTTGTGGTGGCTTTCAAGAGTCTCCTTTTGGAGCTCTTTATTTATATTGTAATTGTTGTAACTTGGTATAGACTTTTTTGAATCAATAAGATATTCTCTTGCTCAGTGTGGACGTAGACATTATTGGCCAAACCACGATAAATCGGTGTACTCTATTTTTGCATTCTTGTTTCCATATTTTTTCTGCCCTCTAACTTTTACAATTGGTATCAGAGTAAGGCGTTTCTATTCAGAATTTAGGATTGAAATTTTGGGATTATGGAGGAGCACAAAGTACAAAAGTTTACAGGCAAGAATTACAGCCTGTGGAAGGTGCAAATGGAATCGCTATTAATTAAGCAAGATCTAGCACTTTCTATAGAGGGAAAATGGAAGCAATGAGACACGATGTTTGATGAGGATTGGGAAACAATGGAATGGAAGGCAAGAGAGACATTTCTTCTTTCACTGTCTAAAAATGTGCTATTCAATGTTACAGAAGAAACTACAACAAAGGCAGTTTGGGATAAGCTAAAAACTATTTATGCAATGGTTGCCACTGCAAACAAGGTTTTCATCATGAAGAAACTTTATAGTCTAAAAATGAAGGATGGTGGCATAATGACAAATCACCTCAACAAATTTAATACTCTTCTCAGCCAAGAAAATTTGTTAGGCATGCCACCAAGCAATGAAAACAAAGCTATCTTGTTGCTATGTTCTCTTCCAGCAAGCTGGGATGGAGTTGTAACAGTGATAAACACATTGTCTCCCAACAAGAAAAAGTTAGTTTTTACTGAAGTTGTAGCTACTCTTCTCAGTGAAGATATGAGAAGAAAGAGTGATGTTCCTTCGTCCAGTGAAGCCTTAACGATAGTAAGCATCGAAAATAGAGGAAGGTGCTCTCAAAGAGGTAGAAACTCTAACAATAAAGGAAGATCAAAGTATGCAAAAGAGACAAATTCAAATGAAAGCAAAGGGGATTGCTGGTTTTGTGGCAAAAAAGTTTGTTCTTACAAAAAGGCACAAGATAAGGTGCAGGCCAGCCAAGCAAATATTTCTTATGAGAACGATGACTTCTAGATTTTAGTTCTCTCCGCAAGTGATACTACTTCAGAATCATGGGTACTTGATTCTGGTGCATCATTTCATGCTTCATCATGCACAAAGTTATTCACAAATTACCAAGAAGGTAATTTTGAGAGAGTCTTTTTGGGTGACAATAATGCTTGTGACATTATTGGAAAGGGTGACATTTTATTTCCATCACATGGAGGAGGAAAATGGCTTTTAAAGGATGTTCGACATGTTCCAAAATTGAAGAGAAATATGTTTCTCAACTTCATACTCAAGGCTGCCATACATTCTTCAATCTGGATACATGGAAGATAACAAAGGGGTCTTTGATAGTAGCAAAAGGAGATAAAGTTGGGAGTTTATATATTCTAGAAAGTAATGATGAAGTGGGAGCTCCATGACATCGGTGGACAACAAATCGAAGCTTTGGCATCAAAGGCTCGGGCACATGAGTTAGAAAGGACTCGATGTAATGCTAAAAAGAGATCAATTGTCGGGGCTGAAATCTATTGATATAGAATTCTGTGAACATTGTCTCTATGGAAAACAAAAGTGGGTCAGCTTCTTGAAGACCAGTAGTGAGAAAAAGGGCACACCTTTGGAGCTTGTTCACATGGATTTCTTTGGACCCACTGATGTAACTTCCTTTGGTGGGGCTAATTATTTTGTTACTTTTCTAGATGATTATACAAGAAAATTTTGGATTTATATGCTCTCTAGGAAATCTGAAGTTTTCTCTAAATTTAAAGTTTTTAAAGCCCTTGTTGAGAATCAAAGCGGACACAATATTAAGTGTCTAAAAAGTGATAATGGAGGAGAATTATACTCTTCAAAATTTGATTCTTTTTATGTGGATAATGGTATCCATTGAATCAAGGTTGTTCCATTTAATCCACAAGAAAATGGAGCATCAAAAAGGTTAAATAGAACTCTTCTTGAGAGAGCTCGATGTATGCTCTCTAATGATGGATTGAGTAAGGAATTCTGGGTTGACACATGTAATATAGGGGTGTATCTCATTAATCAAAATCCTTCATCATGACTGGATTTTGGCATTCCGGAGGAGAAATGGTTGGGAAAAACAATCTCATATTCTCACATCTGGGTGTTTGGGTGTGAAGCTTTTGTTCATGTGCTGAAAGAGAATAGAACCAAGCTGGATTTCAAATCACAAAGGGGCATCTTCATGGGCTATGCTGAAGATCAATATGGGTTTCATATTTGGGATCCTTTGGAGTGGAAAATCATCCAGAGTAGAGATGTCGTCTTCAATGAGAAGACATTTCTAGGTCTGCAGCCACAATCAACATTGGAAGAGGAATACGTGTCTAAAATTATTTTCACAAACAATGTCTCAAAGACACCAAATAGTGACAGAGTAGTAGCTACTACAGGAGTTACTTCCTCTACCCACCTGGAAGAAGCTACATGAGTTACTTCCTCTACCCGCATGGAAGATGTTGTAGGAGTTACTTCCTCTGCCCGCATGGAAGAAGCTGCAAGAGTTACTTCCTCTGCCCATGTGGAAGATGCTGTAGGAGTTACTTCCTCTACCTGCATGGAAGAAGTTGTAGGAGTTACTTCCTCTGCCCATGTGGAGGATGTTGTAGGAGTTACTTCCTCTACCCACGTGGAAGATGCTGCAAGAGTTACTTCCTTTTCCCATGTGGAAGAACTTCCAAATGACTTCACCATTGCCAACAATTTTGAGCACATTGTAGAATTGGGAGAAAATTGGCAGCATGGGTATGAGGAAAATAGTAATCCTCATAAATCAGAAATTGATTCGGGACTCAAAAGATCATCTCAATAGAGAAAACCTCCAGCAAAGTTCTCTCATTATGAGTTATTGGTTGCAGAGGAATTAAAACCATCTTTACTTGTGTCCTATCAATTGGAGCCTACAAATTACAAGGCTACTTGCAGATCTTTGGATTTGTAGAAATGGCAAGATGCCATGAGAGAGGAAATTGATTCGTTAGCAACTAATCAGACTTGGGACTTGGTGACTTTACCACAAAATAGACAGGTTCTCAAGAATAAATGGGTTTATAAATTAAAGGAAGAAGATGGCGGCAAGGTTCCTTATTGGACCAGATTAGTGGTAAAAAGATATGGATAGCAACAGGGCATAGACTTCAATGAGATTTTCTCCCTGGTAGTCAAGATGACTACTATTAGAGTCATTCTAGGCTTGGTTTCTGCATGGGATCTTAAGCTGGAGTAGTTGTATGTCAAGACTGCGTTCCTACATGGTGATGTATATGAAGAACTCTATATGATGCAGTTGGAAGGCTTTGTGAAAAAGGGGAAGGAGAATCTTTATTGCAGATTGAAGAGAAGCTTGTATGGACTTAAGCAGGCCCCAAGGAAATGGTACAAGAAATTTGATCAGTTTATGATTGAGCACAAGTTAATATGTTCAGAGGCTGATCCATGTGTTTATTATAAATAATTGACCACAAGTGAATTTATAATTCTCTTACTATATGTGGATGATATGCTAGTAGCTGGAACTAGTATGAAGATTGTTCATGAATTGAAGAAGCATTTGGCAAGCAGATTTGCAATGAAATATTTTGGGCCAGCCAAGAAGATACTTGGGATGACCATTTCATGTGATAGATCCAAGAGGAAACTTTGGTTATCTCAAAAGCAATACATTAACAAGGTATTGGACGGATTTGGCATGATGGAAGCCAAACCAGTTTGTGTGCCTTTAGCATATCATTTCCATTTGACTACTGAAATATGTCCCACAACACATGAGGATACTGAATTCATGAAGGGAATACCTTATACTTCAGTAGTTGGCAGCATTATGTATGCTATGATTTCTACTCGCCCGGATATTGCTCATGGAATGGGAGTAGTTAGCTAGTTTATGAGTAATCTTGGCAAGCCTCATTGGGAGGTGGTTAAATGGACTCTCTAGTATCTTAAAGGCACCTATGCTCTCTCTTTATGCTTTTGGATAGATAAGCTAGCATTGCAGGGATTCATAGACTCAGATCTTGGTGGAGATTTAGACAAGCAGAGATCCACCTCAGGTTATGCTTTCACATTTTCTGGGGTAGCCATCAGTTGGCGTTCTAGATTGAAACATTCGGTTTCACAATCATCTATTGAAGCCGAATACATGGCTCTCTCTGAGGGGGAAAAAGAGATGGTATGGTTTTAGATTTTGTATAAGGAATTGGGCTTGCAACAATCAGATTTTACTCTTTTTCATGACAGTAGAAGCGCTATATTCATGAGCAAGCATCATACATCTCAGTGACACTTGAAGCACATTGACTTGTGTTATCATTACATTTGGCATATGATTGAAGAATAAAAACTACAAGTTGTCAAGATTGACACAAAAGTAAATCCAACTGATGCCCTCACGAAGGTTATAACACGAGAGAAGTTTGAGTTTTGCCAAGCTTCTCTCGGCATTTCCAGCATGTGATAGCAAGGTGTAGAGTAGGGGAATAGCTTGTTATAGTAGTGGTTGGTCTTCAAGTGGGATATTGTTCAGGATATAAAGCCCAACCCTCTCTGCCTTCCATCCAAGAGACTTTGTCTCTTCAATTTCTTGTGGTGGCTTACAAGAGTCTCCTTTTGGAGCTCTTTATTTATATTGTAATTGTTGTAACTTGGTACATACTTTTTTGAATCAATAAGATATTATCCTGATCAGTGTGGATGTAGGTATTATTGGCCGAACCACGATAAATCAGTGTACTCTATTTTTGCATTCTTGTTTGTGTATTTTTGCTGCCCTCTAACTTTTACATTCTCTTCAACATTTTGTCAAACAGTATGCATGCTATCTCTTTGTATCATTCTAATAGAGATTGAATTCAGAATTTGGATGAGATCATCCCTTAGAGGCCACGACCAATGTTCGAAGGCATTCTGGCAAATAGTGCGCAGCCTTTCTATGCGTCCATTACTTATTTTAGTGCTGAGTCAAATGCTTTGA
This sequence comes from Thuja plicata, assembly GCA_018584345.1. Lineage (NCBI taxonomy): Eukaryota > Viridiplantae > Streptophyta > Pinopsida > Cupressales > Cupressaceae > Thuja > Thuja plicata. The sequence continues at coordinate 865,249 of MU224912.1, read as the reverse complement.
CCTAGGATCACAGGTAGGGAGGGATTCTTACGAATAGTCCATGTGCATCACAAGCGGTGTCTATGTTTCCACATTATGCATGCATGTTCACCATTCTAGATTTCAAATCTACATCTTAATCCTTTCTCTCTCTTGATTTGATATCTCTTTGAGATAAATTGTGAAAATTCAGTGTACTTTCTCTGTGCTTCATTTACTGACCCTCTTCATTGTGGAATGTATACCCATTTGCATTTAATTGGATAACTAATCTACATTTTCCTTATGCTTTCAAAGCCATTTGTATAGATGTGTCTGTACATATCTTTACTGACTTCATTATATCTTTTAGGAAGTATATTGCGCTTCGTGTGCATTTTCTCAGAAATGGAAAGGGTAGTTATGATCAAGTTGGAGTTGACGATTTAGTTTTTGAAATTTCATGAGGTTAAGATTAGGGCAATTTTTGACAAAAGTGAGGATCCTAACCAAAAGTTAAGGTTTGGGAAAAAGTTGAAATGTTGACCAAGATAAAATGTTGACCCTTAACTTTCTAATCTTTTCAATTTTCTTTTTCACAATTCATAATCCCAACCATTAAATTTTTCACAAAGTTAAGGTTCGGGACGAAGTTGGGATGTTGACCGGGCATCACTAAATGTTGACCCTTAGCCATTAACCTTTCCCAAAATTAGGATTTTATTTACTTTTAAATTTTAATTTTAAATGTATTTAAAATTAAAACACCATCTTCAAGAATGCATAACTTTTGACTCAAAACTTTGATTTGGGAAATTCAAAGTGTGATACGAAGCTAACTACAAACTGGATAATTTGGATTCATTAAAATACTATAAGTCCCATGAATTGATACTCATTTTAACCCCAAAACATGACACATTTTGGTTATTTACAACCCAAGATGATGATACTTTTAATATTTGACTGAAGGGCCATGGAAAAATATGTGTGAATATACAGATACATGGACACCACAAATAACTATGGACGTGTTTGGAAAAAGTTTTGAAATTCTGGCTATTTAAGAAACCATTGCAACAAATGGCTCTATCTGGGGACAAGGACGATAAGGGACATATGAGGATCCCAAAAATAGGGAGGAACAATGCTTTATCATTGGGAAATAGAGTCACAAAGGAGGCAATAAAAGGATAAACTGGAGAAACCCGACGCAAGCCAAAAATATGGCTGACACAACAAAAATGTCTACTTAAATATTTAAATTTTAGGAACCCGTACCTTGGGCAACTCCAGTTGAGTTATGCAAACCCACTGACTAGCTAAGAAAAATAAGTGCCATGGTGACATAACAGGTGACCACTCGAGACCAGCTGTAAACTTAGTTGCAATCCCACTCTTTCAGCTTTGGTTTTGCAGATTAGGACATGCACACCTTCTCTCGATAGGGAAACATATCCAAATAACCATGCCTCATAAAAAACATCTTAATTTTCAATCCACTCTGCTTCATGTTGTATGTCACTGATAAATTCTTCTTGAATGAGCCGAAGTATTATAATTTCAAGTCTGTTAATGCACTTGTGCTTATTTGGATCTACAACATAAGGTAATATTTTTTCTTGGAATTCTCTTGAGTGATCATCAATGAACCCTTGATTCTTCCTTGATACCAAAAACTCTTCCACTTCTATTGACATTTTTCTAGTTGTACTGCTTAAACAATGGTTTTGACCTAAGATTACCTTATCAACAAACTTAAATAGCATCAGTTGAACTTCTTTGTTTTCTTCCTCTTGATCATGCATGCAACTTGTGTCACTATAAGAATCCAAAATAGAATCTTCATTCTTGATACATGCATGCTCAAAAGAGTCCATATAGTGAGGAACATTGATCAAAGATTGACATTCATGCAAAGAAGGTTGTTTGGAATTGGAATCACCATTAAATTTTTCATCTTTAGATGTTGGTTGTTTGTGCATTGGAGTAGAAATACATTTTACTTCATCTCAATCTTTTTCATTCCCTTCAACACAAAACATTTCATTGAGTCTCATTCCGTTGGTAGGATAGGATTCTCCATTAGATTTCATCACTTCATCAACATGAGATTTTCTAGATACATGTTGTGATTCTAACAAGGTTTCATTATTATAAACTAGAGAAAGATAATTTATTTGGTTACAATGGAAAGAATTGCCAAGCGGGAAATTTTCATGGAAATGAACTTTCTTCTGAATCTTTTTAGCTTTATTAACATCAACACTTTCCTTATCTAATTCTTCATGATTATTTTTAGAAGCCTAATTCATACATGAAAAATGTATACCTTCTATGGTATCATTTCCACAAATAATTTTTGTCTCATCCATGAGATTACTATCATCATTATTCACAAGATGATCTTCAATACTACAATCCATAATGTGTAGCCTTTTCGATGGAAAACCTTCTACTAACTCGGAATGCAAGATCGTCCCACAAGTATTCTCCTCAACATCCATTTGATCATTTTTTGAAAATGAGAGTTTATTTTCTTCTAAATTAATAGAGTCAGAAATATCATTGTTTAGTGATTCTATGGAAGAAGAAATTGGTGAGTCCAAAACTTGGTTTCCATCAAGAGGTATTCCTTGTTCAATGGTCAATGGTGAATGAACATGAATATCTTCTCCATAAAGAAATTCATCATTTGAACCATTGAGGCACCAACTTGGAATTAAAGCTAGATTAAATTCATCTCTTAACATTCTCTCTTCACCATCACTTTAAAGTTGGGGTTGCATACAATTCTTGAAAATGTTTGGTACTTTTTCCTCAAGGTCAATTTCGTTAAGTTAATCAAAGTTTTCCTCTCGGTTATTAAAATCATCACAATGTTGTGCAGATACATCATTGTAATTTGCTTCTTCTTTAGACACATTCTTGTGATAATCTTCCTGAACATTTATAATAACCTCATCTTCTTTCATGCATACAAGTTCTAGTGGATCACTCCGAACATTTTGATTGTAGGGTGATTTATTAGAAAGAGAATAATCCTCACACTCATCCATTTTCTCAATTTCTTGCAATGTTTGAAGTAGACATGAATGCACTTTTTTATTTGTAAGATGTACATTTCCATAGAAGATTTTCAAAAACTAAATCTAATTAGGATCACTAAGAGTATAATTACGTTGAGTAGAAGGTGCACAAGAAGGATCTCTTTTCTTTGCATCATTATTGCATGTCCCTAATTCAGACAAATGATTATGAGAGACAAACTTAAATTGTGTTCCATAATTTTATTTGATCTTCTGGAATTCTTGAAACAATGAGGAATGTATCTTGTTAGGAGCAAGTTCCATATTTCCATAAAATATTTTCAGGAACTCAATTTGTTTTGGATCATCAAGATTGTGATTTCTCTAGGAACTAGGTATAAGAAGTTGAATTCTTTCTTCATCATTATTATCTATCCCTGATTTAGATGAATGGCATTTCTCAACAAAGTCTTCTTTATCCTTTCATTTAGAACTTCTTTCTGATAAAGAATCTTGAGCATGAGAAAGAAACTTGTTATATTTTTCATTGATCTTTTGCAGGGTTTGGAGTAAATATTGATGAACCTTTCATGGATCAAGTTGTAAACCATCGTAAAAACTTTTCAAGAACTCAACTTGTATGGGTTCATCAGGAATTTGCTTCTTTTGATATGGAAAGTATTCATTGTCACTATCACAGTCATTATCAGTTTCTACTTTACCTTTGTACAAAACCATTGTTCTACTTTCAAACTTTTAGATAGAGTCACCAACCTTCATTCTAGGGAAGGTACTTTGAAATTCATGAGTAATCATGCACTGGCACTTTGATCCCCAACAGATTCGCCAAAAATCTATTGGTAAACATATTTGTCATTGCGATGTTATCTTGAAAAGACCCCGTTTACCCTGTGAGCAGTGACCACCATGCCACCAGTTTGAGAGATTGCAATTGGATCATGATCTAATCACAACCTTTCTCTACGTTTGAGAGGGGAAGCTCCCTCATATGGTGTGGGAATTTGTATTTTATGATTATTTTCACCTAAAAGTACAAAAAGGAGACAAAACAAAACTAAAGGAAATAGATGACAGAAACCCCAATAGTAGACATATGAATACCATATGAGATTTCTAAATGACAACATATTACAAAGGGGTTTTAAATACAATATAAGTTGGACATGTGAAATCTATGAAAGAAAAGAAACATGTTTTGACATACGAGGAAATAGGTAACCTCAACATTTTCTAACCAAGAGACAAGGGTGAGAACATGCTTCAACTTTTACTTATATCCAATGACCTTAAAGGGATCATCAATTTAACATATGGTAAATTGATAACCATAACTATAAAATACATTTAAGACATGAAAAAAAATGTATTCTTGGTTATTCTTTTGAAAATATACAAGTTCAGAATCCTTCTAGTATGAAGTATGAACATAAAATTCCTGAATAAGTCTCTCTACACAATCAACTAGCTTTGACGGTTGAATAGAAATTGAATAGAGTTAGTAGAGTGGCCAGAAAAAGAGGTGGTAGAGGTTCAAATAGAGGAAGAGGGGGTTCCTCCAATTCAACTTTCAAAGAAAAGATAGTATTTAATGTGAAGCCAAACTTAAAAGGGAGGGGTTACTTTTGAGCTAGAGGAAGAGGACAACTGTTCTAGGGAGGTTAGAAATCTTTGAGGTGCTATATTTGTAGTGAATTTGATAGAGCCATATATTGACCTCAAAAAGCCAAAAGGGATATGATTACTCAAGAAGAAGGAGAAGAGTCATTGTAAAAGAAGTGGAAGCAGAGAGAGCAGAGAGTTTCAAGTTAAGAAGGACAATGGTAGCAAGGGAAAAATAAACCACCAAAGCCATTTCAAGGGGAAATATTGTTTTTTGAACACAATGCAAGTGCAAAGATAAAGTGTGCAAAGTGATTATTGATGGAGGATCCTTGGATAACATGGAAAATACATAAAATTGTATAAAAATTAAATCTCACTTGCATGCCCAAACCAAATCGTTATACAATTTATTCGATAAAGAAGGATCATAGTGTACTTGTGAACCATTCTTGCTTATTTGTATTCAAAATCGGCACATATGAAGACAAGGTGTTGTGTGATGTAGTGTCAATGGATTCTTGTCCCTTTTTATTCGGTAGGAATTGGTTATATAATAGAAATGTAATCCATCAAGCTAGAGAAAATACTTATGAGATGCAACACATTGAGAAAAAATCCATATTTTGAAGTCTTTTATGCAAGAAGGGTCTGGTGGAGCCCATATCAACAAAGTGATTTACATCCTTTTTCCTTCAGGGAAGTTTCTGTCTACATATACCCACTTGTCTTTTATAGTTTCTTTTTCCATCCTTGTATTGTCAAAATGTTATATCA
>MU224912.1:831140-854089 GCA_018584345.1 Thuja plicata | reverse complement strand
TCTTTCCTTAAAGACATAATGTGATTGTAATTGATCTTAAATGTGTTTTGATTAAGTTTAAAACCTTATGTGATGCTTTCATCTAAATCCTAATGGAATTACATAGAATTCTGCATATGACATCACTGATCTCTAATCCATATTGGTTATAGAAGCTAAGGATAAAATATATTATATGGAGGATTATACATTTGATTTAATCATGTTTTTTCGTAGCAATCTATTAATGTTTTTAAGGTTAAAATTGGTTTAATTAAACTTCCAATGAGTTTGAAAGATTATTACGTTCTTGAGATAAAATGATATTATTATCCATGATTATGATTTGAAAAATACAATATGTTGTGATAATGATAATAATAAATAGTTTTTCGTTTCCATATATTCGATACAATATGTTATGAATATTAAGAGGGATTTGAACAATCAATATTATGAAAATGTTGTTTAAATAAAGTTAAAGATTGTATTGATATTATGCTAATATTGAAAATGTTCCCAAGTCATGTATAATCTTTAAATACTTATATTATTGTTCTTTCCCCATGGCATTAATGATTTCTCTTATTAACCGTCATGAAACAAAAGTTATATTGCTAATATGTTTACTTATATTACATGTCATTTGTTACTAAAGAAAGATCAGCTCTAAGTAATTATTATTATTATTGTATCAAAACCAAATCTTTATCAAAATGAAAAGTAGTTATCATAAAGAAAGACTAACTACTTATGTTGTAAAGCCTTGTATAATTATAAAAAGCATTATGCTGTTTTAGTTGAATTCGATTCTTTTATAAATAATTAATATTAATATTTGAAATTAAATTTCTATCTATTGATTTTATAGTTTAACAATTATAATTATATTTTGATTAATATTTTAGCATGGTTATTAATATTCATTGTTTATATCGTGTCAAGATGGTGAACTCAAAAGGAGATGAAAACGTTGTCAGCATTGATGTCTAGAATGGCGAGAGACATATGAGTTTTTGAAGCCAAGCCGGTGGCCAAGACTAGAGGAGCTGTTTGAAGAGAAATGTAAGATGAAGAAAGACATTTTCTTCCACTTATAGCCATGAAAGATTGCGTTGTAGTCCCATTTAAATGGAAGGACATCCGTGGCATACACAAAAGGATATGCATGAATAGTCAACATTTATCTTCCCACAGCAATAGAACGTGGATTGCAAAGAAGTTTATAACATCTCTGTCAATAGGCTGCCACATCCACCATGTTGAATGCTTCCCTTACACATGGTAGATACCAGCAAGGGAAATCCAAATAGCATGGGCGCCTCCATAGCACAGGTCACCATAAACATCAGTTTGCAAAAAATGTGATTACCGCCATCATAACACAGGTCGCTGCAAACAATAGTTGGCAAAAGGCATCCAACAGACACCCATTAGCATCAGCAATAGTCAATGTGGATGGCAAATTGGAATTGCAAACAATAGTGGTCGATAACAAACCAAAGACAATCTCCCATGCCACAGCAAACAACCACCACCCTCATGAGAGATATTAACATGATTGTTATCTCTATCAACGCCATGTACACAAAGGTCGACAACCTCCAGCAGCAAGTATGGTATTGTCAGCAAAGGGCGTAGAAATGATAGCAAGACAAAAACCACGTCTCAAAAATAGCAGGAATCTTCAAACAGAGGCCATGCATCCATCTTCATGATAGTCAATACCTTCAAACAACATGTGGAGCACTACCTCCCATGCCACATAGTCTTTAGAGACATTGGGAATGTTTCCTTTGCGCTGGCTACCACTTTCATAAATAATAATGGCATTAGTAGATAATAGACAACAAATTGATTATGCATTCAGTCGCCATTTCCAGCAACAAAACACGACAGGCTCTGCAAAAGGCATGATCACTACATTATATGCATTCAGCCACCATCTTCAAATGCACCAAATAGGGATTATGAGTGCAGCCACAGCCTATTTTTTATAGCAAATGAATTGGTTTGGAAGTTTGTGTAGTTTTCCAACCGAATGGCTAATAGATGTAATCAAACATAGTGAAAGATTTGTAAATGTAGTTTGAAGATTGTTAGTTTTAGGTTAGTTATAGTGAAAGGGTGTGATGATCCAGCATACCCTTTCAATTACATATTTATATTCATTCAAAATCTGCAAAGAAATAGAATGATAACATCGAAATAGAACATTAAATGATGATGGTTGAAACTATGGATTCTTGGTATGGATGAAATGAAAGATAGTTTGAAGTTTGAAATTTAAATGCAAAGACCCAATACGTCTTCTTAACAAGGAGAGATAAGTTTGTGTTTTTCTTCTATTGTGTAATATTCATTTTCATTGTTTTCTTTACAATCAAGTCCTTCAGATAAACAAGTCGACATTCTTTAAAGTGATAGTTTTGTTTTGTGCATATCTCACTTTAAGTTTATGTTTTGTATATTCAATTATTTCTTTCTCATTTTTGCATGGTTAAAATCTTGCTGATTAAAATATTGATCAAATAGTCCATCATTTGAGAAATAGTATTAAATTGAAATACTTTTAAACTTATTGTTATATGTACATTTCATTACGCCTTAAGGGTGATAAGCTTTCTTTTTCGAAGCCGTCTCTGAAGTTGAACATAGGATTGGAGAACTATCGACTCTATTTGCCCATTGTAGAAATAAAGCACTGGTCTTTTTCATTATTTGAATTCGGTATTAGGTTTCATTGTTTCATGTTTTTGAATACTCTTTTATTATCATCTAGTTCAGTTCATATTTCAATCATATCAATAGATATTAAATACATTACATTTCATTAACACATATACTTTCAGTTTCGTGATCTTATTAACCAATTGAGTAGCAGGAACAGAGGTTATCAGTTATCCATTATAGGAAACTTCTAGAAGAATTTGAAGACAAGTTTTGGAGTATAGGCCCACCAACCTTGGCTCCGTGGAATCAGAATTGCAGGAGGTTGTCGAAAGCTTGTTCGTTGGCAAATCAATCTTATCTATCTTCGTTGGGTAAACGAAATCCGCTAGAAGTCCAATCTGTCGATTTGAGCACCAACAGGGTCAACAAAATAAATAACTTTGTCACTATATACAATAGAGTGGAAAGAGTTTTTAAGAGAATCTTAGGGAGAGATATGTTATCTGTTATACCCACAAAGAAAAGAGACATCAGACTAGAAAATAATCACTTTTTAAGTATAGGAATTATCATAACAATATTTAGACTTGACATCAAGTGATCCACCAGTTGGATTGCCTTTCTCTAGAGGCATTACTCAACAAATTGATCTAATTCACGGTGCTAAAATTTAAAATCAAGTAGCTTATAGAATGAATCATCCAAAGAATGAGTAAATAAGGAGACAAATATCAAAATTAATGGAGAAAGAACTTGTGAGAGAAAGTATGAGTTCATGCACCACACCTTCTCTAGTCTCCCTTAAGACAAGAGGAATGTGGAGACTGTATGGATTCAAGATCCATTAAAAAAAACTAATATGAAGTATTGATATCCACTACCCATGGTGGATGACATATTAGATTTCTTGTTAGGTGTTAAAATATTCTCCAAGATTTACCTAAGAAATGGTTATCATCAAATTCAGATTCAGTAAGGTGGTGAGTGGAAGGCTGCGTTAAAAACCTAGTATAGATTATTTTAATAGGTTGTGATGCAATTTGGATTTCTTAATGTTCTAGCTACTTTTATGAAAATAATGAATGTGGAATTTAGAAAGCACATTGGGAAATTTTCTTATATCTTATTTTTTAGTGAATCGTTGAAGGAGCAAGTAGAACATTTGAGGATAGTACCTAATATATTCAGGCATAAATTGTTGGATTAAATGGTGTTTTTCTAATTTAATCTTTGCCTAAGTTTACTTTGGTAAACACATTTATTAGGTAGATGGATATTACTGAGTTCTATGTAGACTCTAACTTATCCTAGAGGTTATTGTTGAGCTCTGTTAGGACTCTACTTCCTCTAGGTTGAGATACTTGTCTCAACCTTGTTTGTTCTTCCTAACTGCTCTTGCCTCTTTGTGCACATCCTATTGTACCTTTGTACCCATCTCAATTTAACAATTTCATGTGTTGATTATGTCTCTTCTAGAAGATGTCTACAATCTAGCTCTTGAATTAAGAATGCTTTTCCTAACATGGTATCAGAACTTAAAGTCTCATAGCTCCTAATTATTGAGATCTTTCATCCTTTTAAGTCTTGAGGTCCGTATTTTGTTTTAAATTTTACCAGTGTATATTGGCAAGGTCTCCACTAGTATTTAAGCTTGACCAAATTCTCCTCTTGTCCCAAGTCTCTAAGATATCTGTGGGATCAACTATAAAATATCAGTGTGAAATATCTGCAAGCTCAATTGTTGGTCGGTGAATTTTTCTAGTAACCATGCATAAAGCGTGTTATACCCACAAAGAAAAGAGACATCAAACCAGAAAATAATTAATTCAAGGAAGTGTAGGAATTATCGTAACAATATTCAGACTACACAACAAGTGATCCACCAATTGGTTTTCCTTTCTCTAGAGGCATTACTAACCAAATTGATCTAATTCATGCTGCTAAACTTTCAAATCAATTAGCTTATAGAATGAATCATATAAAGAATGATTAAATAAGGAGACAAATCTCATAATTAATGGAGAAAAAAATTGTGAGAGAAAGTATGAGTTCATGCACCACACCTTCTCTACTCTCCCTTCTGAAAAGAGGAATGTGGAGACTGTATGGATTCAAGATCGATTAAAAAAAGTAATATAAAGTATTGATATCCACTACCCATGGTGGATGACATATTAGATTTATTGTTAGGTGCTAAAATATTCTCCAAGATTTACCTAAGAAATGATTATCATAAAATTTAGATTTAGTAAGGTGGTGAGTGGAAGACTGCCTTAAAAACCCAGTAAAGATTATTTGAATAGTTCGTGATACAATTTGGTTTTCTCAATACTCTAGCTACTTTTATGCAAATAATGAATGAGGTATTTAGAAATCACATTGGAAAGTTTTGTACTATCTTATTTTATAGTGAATCCTTGAAGGAGCAAGTAGAGCATTTGAGGATAGTTCCTAATATACTCAGGCAGAAAGTGTTGGATTAAATGGTGTTTTTTTAATTTACTCTTTGCTTAATTTTACTTTGGTAAACACATTTATTAGGAAGATGGATATTATTTAGTTCTATTTAGACTCTAACTTATCCTAGAGGACATTGTTGAGTTTTGTAAGGACTCTACTTTCTTTAGGTTGAGACACTTGTCTCAACCTTGTTTGTTCTTCCTAATTGCTCTTGCATATTTGTGCAGAGCCTATTGTAACTTTGTACCCGGGTGGTCCCACAATAGTGTGTCCCACTTTTTGGCCAACTTTGACACAGAGATCAACATTCTGAGAAAAAAATTCACTTTCGAGTACCTATTGCCACAAAAGTATATGAATTTGAAGATGATGTAAACTAGGGTCTTTTAGAAATTTTTGTCTAGTTTCTAAATATATTTAAAAAAAAAATTAAAATTCATTGAAATTCATTTTTCCTTCTCCTTTGAAAAGTCGTTTGTGTGAAAAAACTATGTTTTTAAGAAGTCACTATCACTTGGATCAGCATAAATTTTTTTTAAAAAATATGATAACGATGTAATTATTTCGATATTATATTTGTAACTTCAATATCTAGAGGATGTAATTGGTTTCATTCATTTTGGGTCAATATTTCATAGTTTATTAAGTTCTAAAGTGACGGTAACTGTAATTTAGACATAAGGTCACTTTGATCACTCTAACTAGATCTCTATATATTGAAATTCATTTTTTTGATAGAAAGGTAACACAAATATGCTTTTCCTACATATTTTTCATATTATTTTTTGTAATTTACTATTTTTCCCAAAGCCTTAAAGAGACATATTGTTGAATGACCAAACAACCTATGTTTAGTTAAAGTAATATTTGAAAGTGATTATGAACTCAATATGTATTAAAATTATATTAATTAGAAAGGTTGTTCTGAATCGCATCATTTGGCATCATGTGTTTTAGAAAATCATTTGATTTGGTCATTGTCCCAGGTCTTGAAAGGCCATTTTTAGGAGGTTTTTTATTTTTTCTGAGGGTAAATTTTCATTTTAGGGGTCTTCACATGAAGACCCCCTTCGTACAAAGGGGTATGGGGGTCTTCGCATGAAGACCCTTCACACGAAGTCCCCTATGTAAAAATTCTGGTGAGAATCACCCCGCTGGAATTTTTCCTGGGGTACTTCGCTCGAACTAGGTCAATTGTTTTGAATTTGTTTTTTTTTTTGAAAATTTAGAACAGTATAAAAGTAATGCTTTTTCTTTTAATTTTTTTACCGAATTGCAAAATGTGAATTTTCTTTTTGTATTATTGATCAATTTTTACAAAGGCATTTTTTTGAGAAGGATTGTTATTTCTATTTTTTTCGAAGGCTTAATTTTGGAGAGGAGAAATAGTATATCAAAGTATTTTTTTGAAGAAAACAATTTGTGTTGCTGATATTTTGGAAGATATTTTTGAAGAGAAGAAATGGGGAACAATAAGGGAAGACAACTTAAATTTGCTAAAAAAAGGTCACCTGGTACTGAACAAAAAAATTGTGAAGCGTCATTGGCATATTATCATAAAACTAAAGAAGGTGAAGGACAAGCTGAAGTAGGAGGGTCAAGTGAAGTCAAAGAATTGCATATTGAAGAAGGGTCAGGATCACTCCCAATGTAAGCTCAAGAAATTGATGTTGGAGAAGGTTCAGGATCATGTGCTCCTATTGGTATGGATGGACTTCTAAATTTAGCTCAAACTGTAAAGAGAAATATTAATTATAGAAACTTAGATCATTTAATTAGAATGGATGTGGAGAATTTGAGATCACTTTCTAATGTTCAACCCTTAAGTCTTTATAAGAAGAGGTCAATGAATATGATACAAAGAGAAATATTGTCTAAATTTGATAATTTAGAAACACTTGAACACGCCCAATTTCTTTCAGTTGTACTTATAAATAAAAAGTTGGAAGGGACATTGAAATTATTGGGTATAGACACAACATCAAAGAAAAGAAAAGTTAATGACATGAAAACTGATATGATTGAATATCTTAGGAAAAGTTTGAATCAGGAAGGGAAGTGATCTCAAACTAAAGATAAGACCATTACAAGAAAAGTTATGTTGACATCCATTGTAGGTAACACTATGCTCCTAAAAAGACAAATATCTTCAGTTTGATCTCAGGTTGGTTTTAGTAGCAAAACAATATCATGATATGTTAATAGGAGAATGCTTTTGGATGATACTACCTTGGAAGGAAATTGGGAAATCATGTGTAGATCTTCTCGTTCTAATAGGATTGATGGAGGAATCAAGAATTTGGTCACATTATTTTGGACTGACAATACACGTCCTTCATCAAATAGTAGAGATGTTATCAGACATAGAATTTCATCTAATCAATATAGATATCATACGAAACATTGGTTGGACACAACACAACATGAAATGCATGTGTCATTTTGTAGTTCAAATCCTGATATAAATATTGGGAAAACATTGTTTGAAAGATTGAAGCCATATTATATTAGGACAAACAAAGTTTTTGAAACTTGTTGTTGTCATTATATGCATGTTGAATTTGATCTCCACTATCAGGTTTTTTGAAAGTTTGTAGAAGACACTTATGGTTTTGAAAATGTTCCTCCTAGTAGATGAAGTGAGTTCATCTCATCCATTTTATGTGAGAAAAGAGATGATGCAGCTAGACAAATAAATTGCATAAAAGTAATAAGTAAAACATGTGCTGATTTGACTCTTTTTCATTTGAAAAATGAAAACATTGATGTAACAAAGATGGTAAATTGCAAGAGTTACAAATATGTAAAGAATGAAACAAAATTTGGGAAAGAATCCAAAAGGTTAGAATATGTTGAAGAGGAGATAAATGTTGGATTATTTATGGACAAATTTAAAAAATTGATTCAACCCTACATTCATCATGCTTTTTTTGCAAACTGGCAAGCACAACAATTCCAAAACTGAGAGACAATTTCCCGCTCAGAACTATTGTATCAGTTGTTGATTTTGCAGAAAACTATTCCTTTGTTCATCAAAAGGAAATTTAATTGGAATACTATTTTTAGAGAAAATTACTTTTATGGTACATGTGTGTTATCGAAACACACAATTAGATTTGGATGGTGTTTAGAGCACATTTGAAGCACATGTCATCAAGAAGGAATATCATTTTTATATAAGTGATGATAGAAAGCATGACATTCATTATGTAGAACACTGCTTCAAAATATTTTTTGCAAATTTGAAAGAAAGAGGTATAAAAATTGATAAACATTATGTTTGGTTAGATGGATGTGCTGTACAATTCAAATCTTCCATACCATTTTATACACTATGTAGATATCATCGTAATGAAAACATACCACATGTATGGAGTTTCTTTGAGAGTGGACATGGAAAATGTGAACATGATGGTGATGGAACTTGCATCAAACGTGTTATACTAAAGTATCAAATGAATTATAAGGGAGTTCATATAAAAAATGCACATGATGTTGTTGAATGGTGCAAGACACATTTCACGCCAAATAAGAATGACACATCATCAGGAATGACTCAAGAAGTACCACATAGAAAATTTTGGGAGATAAAAGGTATGCACACATTTTTAAATTATTCAAGTGTTTAAACTTGTTATGTACATTCTTTATTCAAATTATATTTATAGAATGTAATATTATATATGCATTTGTTCAGGTGTGGATAGAAAAATTATGCATGGTTGCAAGCGGATAGAAAGGATTAGATCTTTGAATTTAGTTATGAGTACGAATTGGCACAATTGGACATTGAAAACTAGGGACTACTCATGCTTTTGTTGTCACTGCATAACTGACAATTATGAGTAATACATCAATGAAGACCGTGGATATGTAGGTGAATGGAATCTAGTGCCACTAGTTGTTACTGATTCATTTGATAGAGATGAAGATGAAAACTTTGATGATGTTTCTTTTATTTCTACTGATTACGATCATATCTCAAGATTGGTCGAAATTGGTAAGTACATATTTCACATTATATGCTCCATTGAGCTGCATGTATCTAGATAGATCTATAGATTGAACTAAGTAAATTTTAATATCTCACATGTGTGTGTGTGTGTGTGTGTGTGTATTGTAGGAGATGTTTTTGCAGTGATTGCTGAGCGTGGAAATGTAGAAGGAGTTGGTTATTATTTACTGTGTTGTACTGCAGCGAGGATGAAGTTACTTGAACCTTAATAAAGTGATGGAATGTTTTTCCCCATAGGTTTGTATTATTTACATAAATATATTGAACTCAATTTGTAAATTTTATATTTTAACCTTTTAACAAATTTCAAATTTAGGTTGTTTAAATTTATATTGTTAAAATTTGTGACCTGCAGGTTCAGTTTTTTTAGAGGGAACATATTTCAAGAAAATCAAAGTAAATCAACATGGTACTCACTTTGTTGATTACCAACCAGACAATAAGGTCTTTCAATATAGTCACCTAGTATTTTCCACCTCCATTTGTCTCCATACAGTTAAATCTCAATGTGGACGTCATAAGTGGAGACTAGATATTGATGATCGTGAGAGAATCTTACATGTTCTCCATGAAAGGTCTGAACCACTTGAGTTGGTCTAAGAAGTATAATAAGTATATACCTATTTCATGTGTTAGGACCTACTTGATATTTGTGGATTAAATTGACTATGTACTTTGTTGATATATTTAAACATATGATGGACTATAATTTATTGATATATTCAAACATATGATGGACTATAATTTGTTGATACATGTATGACTTTATATGTATGCTTTGATTGTTCAATCATTTTTATAGATTTCTTAAATTAGTTAAAGATCCCCTTAAAACATTAGTTTAAACACTTAAACATGATGAAATTAGTTCTAGAATGAGTTAGAATACTTATTGTCGATTAGTTACATGTATTAAATTGTTATTTTTTATGATACTAATTCTAGATTCCCTTAAGACATCCCCTTAAGACATTTTTTAGATTACTAATGACATTTTTTAGATTACTTAAATGTATTCTTTGATTGGTCAATGATTTTTATAGAGTTCTTAAATTAGTTCAAGATCCCCGTAAGACATTAGTTTGAACACTAAAACATGATGAAATTAGTTCTAGAATGAGTTAGAATACTTATTGTCCATTAGTTACATGTATTAAATTTTTATTTTTTATGATATTAATTCTAGATCCCCTTAAGACATCCCCTTAAGACATTTGTTAGATTACTTAAATGTATGCTTTGATTGTTTAATGATTTTTATAGATTTCTTAAATTAGTTAAAGATCCCCTTAAGACATTAGTTGAACACTAAAACATGATGAAATTAGTTAGATTACTTATGACATGTGTTAGTTCTAGAATGAGTTAGAATACTTATTGTTTAATACAATCATATCATCTAATCAAATGAAACCATCTAATCCAATGAAACCATATAATCAAATCATCTAATCAAATAATAACATCTAGTCAAATGAAACCATCTAATCAAGACAACTAATCAACTAATAAATATATGTTTCAAATCATAAACTGAAATTGGGTAAGTGCAAAAAGTTGGGTACCAATTCCGCGAAAGTCTTGCGGGCTTGAAAACTACCGCTAGAAACGGGCACCCATTTTGAAAAAAAGGGCACCCGTCTTAGGCTCGGACACCCGATCCAAAATTCAAAAAATGGGTGCCCATTTTTTTTTAAAACGGGTGCCCGTTTTTCAAAATGGGTACCCATTTTTTTTCAAAAAGGGTGCCCATTTTTATATATATATATATTTTTTTTAACTCATTTTTACATGTTGATTTATTACATTTAAGAAATGGGTACACATTTTTAAATGTGTGCCCATTTTTTAAAATTCAATTTTACCAAACCACCATTTGCATTAGATTTTGGTTCGGGACAGGTTTGGTGGGACCAAGCCTATGCTTTGACCTCCAAAATAATGGCTAAGGCATTTGAACACCAGATTTTTGTCTTGCCATAATTTTTTGAGTGTCTTCCTAATCAAATTTTTTGATGAAATTTAAACCCATCAGAGATCTTACTGTCTAGATTTAAAAAATATAAATTTTATAGTGATATGATAAATTTTACTATCTTTACAATATTTATTAATCAAAAGTGGTACCTAAACTTAAAATAGTAAGGTTCACTAAAACTTTAATAACTTTTTTGATTTTAGGTTTTTGAAAAAATGAATTATATAAGACCAATCTACATAGAATTCTAATAAAAATAAAAATAAAAATTTCCTAAAAAAGTGAAATTGTCATCAAATTATGGTGGTCGTACACGAGAGGTTTTGAAAATGTACTTTACTAGTTAATTAAAAATTAATAAAAAAAATATATTCAATTAAAAAACAAGTAAAAATATTCTGACCAATATTTGATGTGTTAGGTACCTTCCGGCAAAAGGATTTAGAAAAATTCATTTATTTACTTCAAAATAGGGTGCTCGTACACATGCAGGGTATGGTCCTGAAACAAACATTTTGAAAAAGAGGTTTTTAAACATGCCTACTAAATATATTTTCTACCATGTGGGTATTCTAATAAATTACATGTTTGAAAAATAGACTCTAAGAACTACATTTTCTATTACTGGATTTTTTTGATATTCAATCTCTAAGTGCCTCAAATTTTGACATCAATTGACAGAACATTTGAAAAACAAGGAAAACACTTCCACTTTTTGCCCAAAAAGTGGACTCAACTTCTTTTTGGCACCCAATTATCAAATCCAATGAAACCATCTAATCCAATTAACTTATCTAATCAAATCATGATACCTAATCAAATTAAACCATCTAATCAAATCAGCTAATAAACTAATAAATATATGTCTCGAATCATAAACAAAAATATCAAACATATAATAATGACATATATAATGAGTTTCAAATCAAAGATTTGTGCAACATGTCCTAAACTAGAGATTCATCTAGGCGCATACGAAAAAAGCAACCCTCTGACCGACTGCCATGACCATCCTCTAGTTGTGAAGTAGCAACTGATCCCTGCGAATATAAATACATGTATACATAATAATATTAATGTCAAATACATGAAACATTATAAATGCATGTTTAAACTTACATATATTTAAAACTTACCTGATAACTAGTAGGTGTCACATCTACTAAATCTCTCCTATGAAAATTCTATGAGCCAACACTAGAGGTAATGTGCTCTTCCCAAGTGCCATGAGAATCTTTTGGTTGTGAAGAAGCAACTGACTCCTGCAAATTTAGTACACAACAATTCGTAATATATATACATGTGCATAGTACAATATATTATATAAAGTACAAGTACATACACATGCATGCTTAGACCTACATGCATATTTAAAACTTACCTAACCACTAATAGGTGTCATATGAAGATGATCCAAGCCCAGACTAGAGGTAATGTGCTCTGCTAACTGTGTCTACAAAATATTATACATTAAACAACCATCAATACACACATCTACAATTAATTGTTCACTAAAACTCCAGGAAAGGAGAAAAGAAAATTTTATATACCTATCTCTCAGGACCAAGACGATCATCAGCGTGCTCCACCATCATATCATTAGCTGAAATAGAATCACCCACACCAGCTCCAGTCCTGAACGTCACTAGTAATGAAGAGTGTACGGGTGTGTGTAGCTAGGAGGGGATTCTTGTAGAGCCTAAACCACCAGGATGAAATAACAATTGCATGAATTATCCAACATCACTACTAGAGTCCACCTGACTCAACCCACACAATTTCTCATCAAATGTGTCTAGGCCCTCAATTGTGATGCATACATCTCCAACCCATATACCTAGCTCTATAGTTGCAGTCTAATTTGTGGGTGTAGAAAGCTCTATAGATTTTTGTGAACTATGATGTGCCTGAATAGATGGTGTAGAGTGCTCTATAGAGTCTTATGCCTAACTAGATGGTGCAGAGCACTCTACAGAGTGTTGTGCCTGACTAGCTGGTGTAGCATACTCTGCAGAGTGTTGTGCCTCACTAGATGGTGTGTCCTGTGTTGGTGGAACTATAGGACCCCGTGCAAGTCTGATGACATCTCTAACTAAATATGATGGGATCCTGTGCATGTCTGCAATATAAGAATATCACTGTAGGAGATCCTCCAAAAAGTAAAGCACCACATCCAAATGACTACGATGGCTAGAAAGCACTCGTATATCGCCAGGTGGAGGAAGAGAAAAATCTCTAAATGCCTCATCACTAACCCCTACGACAGCACTAGATGAAGCCTCAATAGAAGATATACCTTGACTCAGTCTAGTCAAAATATATCTACCCACTATATCCGAAGTCATGGAGGTGGCTGTAGATGCAATCTCCCCTTTCTTGTCCACTACTCCCCTTTGGGAAGCAATGACCACTATATCTGTAGTAGCAGCCATTGTCGGTGCCACTGCAAGATTCCTATACCCAACTAGCTCTCTATGAGTACATACAACTCGATCAACCCTACGATACTGATCATGGTCGGCAACTCTATCATGCCCCTGACTGGAATACCCAGGTAGATCTAAATAGTTGACCCCGAGTCCAAAATGGAACTTAGTGTACAAATGTTGTGCAAAATATAATGGAATTTGGTTGTTATTAGGATAAAGACCATGTGTTGCAAGAAAATGATGGTATATCATGCATGTGATCTGAGGAATCTCACACTGTGTAACTTGATATGCCCTCACCTTGGCCTTCCCATCATAAAATGGGAAGACTTCATTTGATGATTTCCTTTGGGACACGGTTTTTGACCGTCTCCAAGGAAACATCACCTGATACCTCATCTCTCAACTCTCAAAAAATAGTATCTACAAACTATGGTGTGAAAGAAGAACGGGATCTAAATATAGCAGTCATTTCCTACAAACTCCTCAATATAGTGACACTAATATCTCTATATATGCCATCTAGCTTAGATGTGCAGATGTTCTCTCTAATTTTATCCATCTCTATCTGAGCTGTCTGAAAAATACTTTCCAGATCAGGAGTGCGAGGTGCATCCTGAGCTAGTACATCATGGGCGGGTACATCCTAAGTGGCCATCTAGATGTAGCATGTACATGAAAGCTAAGTGTTAAGAATTACGTACTTGATTACATGTTATAATTTCGTGTAAAATGGAAACAAATATAGATGAATATATAAAATTATAGTTCTTGAGGTGTCATATTAGGTCTTAAGGGTCCTATTACCTATCTTAAGGGTCCCTGGATGTACTAAGGGGTATTATTAGATTTAAAGGGTCCTTGGATGTACTAATTCATATTAATAGGTCTAAAGGGTCCTTGAATGTACTAGTAGACCTTAAGTCCTATCGTATTAGGTCTTAAGGGGTCATATTAGGTCTTCAGTGGTCTTATTCTATGTCTCAAAGATCCTAAGAGTTCTTAAAGAGTTTTATGTCACAATATGGGTCCTATTAGGTCTTAAGGGTCCTTGGATGTACTAAGGGGTATTAATATGATGTAGCACTAGTCTTGATTCTTCCTAGACCTCCTCTAGTGTCTCCTAGGTCACTCTATTAACCTACTAGGGTTATTTCACTAACCCTAGGATCCTTAGGAGTATTATCACAAGATCTTAATCCCTTCAAATTGTGGACACCATTATGTATAACAAAACACTTCCAAACTTCCTTGTAGACCTCAAATGGCCTTTCTTGCATCATTTGCCTAAAAATGATCCAATTGATCCAAATTGGTCATTTATCAATCCATAGAGAGGATTAGGGTTTCCAAGATGTTCATAGGACCCTTTTCATCACTTGCAGGCACACTTTGCATTAGAACCCTAATTGAGTTCCAAGAAACTCCATAATTGCTTCCGAAATAGGGCTACAAGAAATTAGCCCTACTTAGTCACCTTTCCTGCATTTAATCACACAATTTATTAACAAGTCTCCAAAATATTTTAGGATCTAGATACCCTTTTCCATGACACTAGATATTTTCTAGGTCTAGGGCTTCCAATCTGTCTGTATAGCTCTGCCTATAATCAAGGGTAAAAATCAGGGTTTTGATGGTTTCAAAACCATTCTAATAGAAACTCCATACTTGATATAAAAACAAATTCACCAAATATTCCCAATCACTTTGGGACCTCAAGACACACCACCCTACTCCTCTTCAAGATTTGATTGAAGATATGAATGCTTTCAATCCACCAAAATGGCTTTGCAACTACTGGTGATCCCTAGCCATGCCTCCCTAGCTCGCCTAGAGTGTCACCTTTAAAATGGTTTCCATAACTTCCAGGGCCCCTCCTTCACTGTACACAATGTACATGGAGTAAACCTCCATAATCCAAGATCCCATGCAAGTTCTATGGTGGAAAATGGAGTTATGACCCCATTTGCAGACAATGCTCAAATCAAACTAGCGACTATACCAAACTTAAAAGATTTTGTACAACCAACTAAAACTATTGAATCAAACAAACTATCACAAAAAGAAGTCTTGAAACAACCTACATTACACTAAATAAATCTTACAGAAGTAATTTCAATCCATTAAACCATCTGATCACTTCAAAACACACAAATAGTCACTGTTATTACATTACACAGTCCGTACAGAAAGTTACTCCAACTTGCCAACCCTTCCAAAAACTCAAGGATGGTCTTATATAGTTGACCCAAGCACTAAGAAACCAATTTCAGATATTTAAGGAACTAATTCCTTCTAAGTTGCATTCTTGTCATAAAAGTTGTCAATGTTGTCAATGACAACATTGACAACTTTTTGCAACTTTTAGCTATGATATCCAAACTTGGTCTAACCTTGTCCAAACTATCCAAAACCCATAATTAGGATTAAATAAAATAAAATAGGACCCCTATTCCCTTTTTTAACTCATTTGGAAACAAAACACCAAATACACCCTATTGGACCTAAATGGGCACAAAGGTCTCCAAGGACCTAACAAGACACATCCTCCTACTTAACACTCTACACACTAGGAAACTTGGTCCCTTTATTCACCTAGTGGTCTAGTTAGAACAACTAAAAGCCAAAACATAGAATAAGCCCTAGGTTACATTGTATCAACTAGCCCACCTAGGTTCTCCTGCACCATACTCCCGCAAAAGGAAAAGTTATGTCACTCATGTGGACAGTAGATCCTCTGAGATGCCCACCATCTTGAAATATGCCTCTACAATCCATGAGGCCTCTGACTCTAGCCTATCCTTCCATTTGATAAGGTGCTCCATATACACCTTGTGTTTGGTTGTCTTCTGAACTCTTGAGTCCAAAACTATCTCTTCTTCTAGCTGTTGTGGGGTAGATATCAACCCAAGTTCCACATCACTCTGTACCCCCTAATTGTTCTGATGAATCTCAGTTAATAGCCCCTTAAACTGAACCAAATCTTGCACATTGAAAGTAGAAGAAATGTTCAAATATGTAGGTAAGTCTATTCGGTATGCATTAGCCCCATATTTGGCCAAGACTTAACAAGGTCCCACCCTCTTCATTTTAAGCTTAGTAGGTACTCCCTTCTTAATTCTAGATATTTCAAGTGAACCATGACATAGTCACCCACCTAAAACTGAACATCCTTCTTCTTCTCATGCACTTTGGCTTTCAACTTATGTTGATTGTCTTGGATCTGTTTCTTGACTTGGTCTTTGATCTATTTCATGGTATGGGTGAAGTACTCTACATGTCCACTTTTGTACTCGATCCCACCAAGATCCTAGATCTCACAAACACCCCTTGGGTGCATCCCATAAACCACTTCAAATGGGCTCTTTCCTGTCATCATATTCTTACTATCATTGTAAGCATATTCTGCTTGGGGAATGACCACATCCCAAGTCTTCCCATAATCTTTAGTTAGGCACCTCAATAGGTTACCCAACACCCTATTTACCACCTCAGTTTAGCCATCAGTCTGAGGGTGGTAAGCTGAACCAAAAGATAGATTAGTGCCCAATCTTGTCCACAATGTTCACTAAAAATGGCTCATAAATTTCACATCTCTATCAGAGACTATACTCAAAGGAAGACAATGAATCCTTACAATCTCCTTGAAAAACAAATAGGCTATGTGGCTAGCATCATTAGTAGTCTTACATGGAATGAAATGTCTCATTTTATTAAATCTATCAATAACTACATAAATACTATCATACCCATATTTAGTTTTGGGGAAGCCCATAATAAAATCAATACTCACACACTCCCATGGCCTGTTAGGGACTGGTAAAGGCTGATAAAACCCTAAATTACTCATTCCTCCTTTTTCCTTCATGCAAACAAAACACTTCTCCACATACTTGGTGACATCTTTCACCAACTTTGGCTAATGGTAGAACCTTTGGACTAGTTCCAAGGTTTTGTCCTTACCAAAATGACCACTTAGAGAACCATCATGTTTCTCTTGTATGAGGTTCATCCTCATTGACCCTTTAGGTACACACAACTGATTTCCCTTGAACAAAAATCCATTTTGTAAAGTAAAATCAGAGAAATTGCTATGAAAATTATTTTCAAAATCAACACATACCTTATAGGCCTCACCAAAATCCTTATCTAATTTTTAGAGATCTCTGAAAATCTCAATCCCAATGCTATTCACATGGACTTCTTGTACTATCAACAATCTCCTTCTTAACGAATATTCCACCTTATGAAGTTGACCCTTCTTGTGCTTTATAGTAAAAGTGAATGCCTGCAAGTACTCCATCCACTTCAAATGCCTATTGCTAAGATTTTATTGTGTGTTAATGTAACTAAGAGCTTGATTATCAGTAAATACCACAAAATATTTAGGCAAGAGATCATGCCTCCATTTCCTCAAAGATTGAACTAGAGCATATAGTTCCAAATCATAAGAAGAGTATTTCTTCTTAGCCTCATTCAGTTTCTCACTAAAGAAGGCAATAGGTCTACCTTCTTGACTCAATACCCCTCCTACTATGATTCCACTAGCATCACATTCAATGGTAAATAACTTCTCAAAGCTTGGGAACTGTAGGATTTGTTGGGTAACCACTTGTTTCTTCAACAATTCAAAGGCTTTCCCTACTACTTTCCTTCTGAACTTAGTTTTGACCCCTCCCTTAATAGTATTCATTAATGGAGCACATATCCCACTGAAGTTCCTAATAAAATTTCTATAAAACTGTACAAGGCCATGAAAACTCCTTACCTCAGTGGCTGTGGTAGGTGGAGGCCAGTTGAGGATAGCATCAACTTTGTCTTTGTTCATCTTCAAAGACCCTTTGGACACTACAAAGCCCAAATACACTAGTTCTTGTTTGAAGAACTCACATTTCTCAAGGTTGATAGCCAATTTCTCTTCATGAAACCTTTTCAATACTGCCTCTACATGTCTGATATGCTCCTCCCTTGTCTTACTAAATATCATTATATCATCAAGATATACCACCACAAACTTCCCTGTTAAGTCCTTGAGCACATCATTCATGAGCCTCGTGAATGTGCTCGGATAATTTGAGAGGCCAAAAGGCATCACAAGCCATTAATATAACCCATCTATGGTCTTGAATTCCATTTTCCATTCATCACCTTCCTTCACCCTTATTTGGTGATAACCACTCTTCAAGTGCAACATTGTAAAGTACATTGCCCCTCCTAGGAAATATATAAGATCCTCTATCCTAGGTACCATTCCAATGCTCCTTTTCTCCATGCATAAACTAAACCAACAATTAAGATAATTATGAAAACAAAAGCTTGTATAAATGTAAATAGACCCAATACCTTATTGTGATTATGTTTATAGCCCTTGATTCTATGCATAATCTCTATTTTCCCCCCTTCTTGGATGCCAAAACAATCGGGACTGCACAAGGGCTAATGCTCTTCTTGATCAAGCCTTGATCCAAGACCTCTTGCACTTATCTAGCTACCTCAAAGTTCTATTCTAGAGTCAACTTGTATGATGCTTTGATGGACAAGGATTCCCCTGGCACAAAGTATATTTGATTACTTATAACCCTCTTACGTGGTAGGGTTGCAGGAGTGCCATCACTCACTATGTCCTAGTACTTCTCAAGAAATTCTTGCACCTCCTTTGGTAATGGATCCTTTACTAATTATTTCTCTTCCTTGGGCTTCAGCACAATGGCATACCCCTCACTCTCATCATCCTTGATATCTTTCACAAACCATTTCCCACTATACAACATTACATTGGAAGTCTTGGGCTGTGGTTCTTCATCTTCAAACAAAGACTATATCTTGAAAGTATTTCCTCCTTTCTTGAAGGTGGTGGAGTTCTCTTTCCCATCATAGACTACCCCATTATCAAATTTCCAAGGCCTCCCAAGAAGAAAATGGCAAGCATCCCTTGGTAGGATGTCACAAAGTTATCTATCCTTGTACCCTACAATTTAGAACTCAACCCAATTTTGCTCGTTGACCAGAACACTTTGGCCTTTGTTGAGCCATGTCACTTTATAGGGGTTCACATGGGGTATCTTAGTCATCTTGATTTTTCTTACTGCCTCCTCTAAAATTATATTTTCTGTTGAACCATAGTCCACTATCACTTTCCATACTTTGCCTAAGATCTTACATCTTATTCTAAGAAGAGATCTCCTATGCTTGGGCTCATCTTTGATTGGCTTCCTTATCAACACTCTCCTAAACATTAAATTCTCACCCATATTTGAATCTAGATGGTCTATTTCAGGGGCTTTGATACTTGAAGTGTCCTCATGTGTATATGTTATCCTCTTGTAACTATTTGCTGCAGAAGGTTTGTCTGGACATCTATAGGTTGGATGGCCTAACTGTCCATAGTAATAACATTTCATGGTTGCAAAATAAGAACTAATCCTATCTCCTCTTCCTCTGTTAGGACCCCCATGGTTACCCCTACCTCTGTTATAGCCTCCTCTTGAACTGCTCTTAGTCTGCTACTTTGTTAACTTATTCTCTCCTTGTGACCTTTGTTCACTACCCCTACCTTGGTAGCCTCCTCTTGGACCCCTTTGGTCTCTTCCTCTTCCTCTATTGTTATTGTTATTCTTGAAGCTAGAATCCCATTTCTTCTTATTCTTTTCTTCCACTCTTATAGCCAATTGATGACGCTTTTGAATTGTAGTAGGTGTCCATAGGATAATATCTTCTTGGATGTTCCACTTCAATCCACCCAAGTATCTAGCCACTTTTATTGACTCTTCTTCCTGCAATTTTGACCTTAGACATAATCTCTAGAATTCCTCAGTATATGAGGCCACATCTAGGTCTTTCTGTTTCAAGTTTTGTCTCTTCCTATGAAGTTGGATCTCATAATCCTCTGGAAGATAGTTCTCCTTCAATTTAGTTACCATGGCATTCCAATTTGCTATTGGTTGCTTTCCCATGCTCACCCTCTCATCCTGAAGGTATTTTCACCAAGTCAAAGCTGACCCTCTGAGTCTAGACTTGGCCACTTTGATCTTTTGGTCTTCAGATAAACCCTCACACTCAAAGTGATTCTCCATTTCTTCAATCCAGTCCATGAGTGTCTCAATATCCATATTTCCTCCAAACAAAGGTATTCCTTCCAAAGCCTTGCCACTTAATTCCTTTATGGCCTTCATTAAAGGTTCCTTATTCAACACTGGATATGGTTCGGGGATAAAGTCTTCCTCTTCAATATTTTTCTTACCCCTATTACTAGTTTTAGCTTCAAAGTCTTTCTTCCTAGTAGCATCTACTACTTCCTCCATCTTCAACCTCATTGCTTCCAAGGTACCTTCAAGGAGTATATTTTTCTCCTTTTTCTCTTCCATGTCCTTGGCTAATTCTACATTTGTCACCATCTTTGTAGAACCATTAGATTCCACTTCTGACATATACCAAACTTCCCAAGTTTCTCAACTTGCTCTGATACCAGTCTGATGTAGCACTAGTTTTACTTCTTCCTAGACCTCCTCTAAGGTCTCCTAGGTCACTCTATTGACCTACTAGGGTTCTTTCACTAACCCTATGCTCCTTAGGAATCTTATCACAAGATCCTAATCCCTTCAACTAGTGGATGCCATTATGTAGAAAAAAACACTTCCAAACTTCCTTCTAGACCTCAACTGACCTTTCTTGCATGATTTGACTAAAAATGCTCCAATTGATCAAAATTGGTCAATGTTCAATCCACAAAGAGGATTAGGGTTTCCAAGTTGTTCATCAGACCCTTTTCATCACTTGCAAGCATACTTTGCATCAGAACCCTAATCGAGTTCCAAGAAACTCCACAATTGCTTCCCAAATAATTTTAGGATCCAGATATCCTTTTCTACGACACTAGATATTTTCTAGGTCTAGGACTTCCAAGCTGTATGTATAGCTCTGCCTATAATCAAGGCTAAAAATTAGGGTTTTGAGGGTTTCAAAACTAGTCTGATAGAAAATCCATTCTTTCTATCAAAACAACTTCACTAAATCTTCCCACTCACTTTGGGACCTTAGAACACACCACCCTACTCCTCTTCAATCTTTTATTGAAGCTATGAATGCTTTCAATCCACCAAAATGGCTTTACAACTACTGGTGATCCCTAGCCATCCCTCACTAGCCCTCCTATGACATCACCTTTAAAATGGCTTCCATAACTTCCAGGTCCCTTCCTTCACTATACACAATGTACATGGAGTCAACCACCGTAATCCAATAGCCTGTGTAAATTCCACTATGCAAAATGGAGTTATGACCCCATTTGCAGACAATGCTCAAATCAAACCAGTGACTAGACCAAACTTAAAATCTTTTGTACAAGAAACTAAAAATATTAAATCAAAAAAATTATCACCACAAGAAGTCTTTAAAAAACCTACATTACACTAAACAAAGCTTACAGAAATAATCTCAATCCATTAAACCATCTGATCACTTCAGAACTCACAAACAGTCACTGTTATTGCATTATACAGTCCGTACACAAAGTTAATCCAACATGCCAACCCTTCCAACAACTTGAGGATGGTATTATATATTTGAGCCAAGCACTAAGAAACCGATTTTAGACAGTTAAGGAACTAATTCCTTCAAAGTTGCATTCTTGTCATAAAAGTTGTCAATGACAACATTGACAACTTTTTGCAACTTTTATCTATGGTATCCAAACTTGGTCTAACCTTGTCCAAACTTTCCCAAACCCCTAATTAGGATGAAATAACATCAAATAGGACCCCTCTTCCCTTTTTTGACTTATTTGACAACAAAAAATCAAATACACCCTATTGGACCTAAATGGACACAAAGGTCTCCAAGGACCTAACAAGACACATCCTCCTACTTAACACTCTACACACTATGACACTTGGTCCCTTTATTCACCTAGTGGTTTGGCTAGAACCACTGTAAGCCAAAAAATAGAAGAATCCCTAGGTTACATTGTATCAACTATCCCACCTAGGTTCTCCTACACCATAATAGGTCATATTAGGTCGAGTAAATGGTTTTCTTAGACCTCTTAAGGGGTCCTATTAGGTCTTAAGGGTCCTATTAGGTCTTCATTTCTATTAGGTCCTATTAGGTCTTAAGGGGTCCTATTAGGTCTTCATGTCTATTAGGTTCTATTAGGTCTTAAGGGGTCCTATTAGGTCTTTAGGGTCGTGATAGGGTTTCATGTTAGGGTTCAATGTGGTCAAGGTTTCATGTTAGGGATAATGTTAGAGTTTATATTGATTTATGTTATAGTTTCATGTTAGGGTTAATTTATTAGAGTTTCATGTTAGGGTTCAATATGGTTAGGGTTTCATGTTAGGGTTCAATATGGTTAAGGTTTCATGTTAGGGTTAATGTTAGAGTTTATGTTGATTTATGTTTCAGTTTCATGTTAGGGTTC
>MU224912.1:805397-831064 GCA_018584345.1 Thuja plicata | reverse complement strand
TGTAGTTCATTTTCCTAATGTTTTGTAACATTTTCCTAAGGTTTTCTTAGGGTTCATGTTAGGGTTCAATATGGTTAGGGTTTCATGTTAGGGTTCAATACATGGTTAGGGTTCAATATGGTTAAGGCTTCATGGTAGGGTTCAATATGGTTAAGGTTGCATGTTAGTGTTTCATATGGTTAAGGTTTCATCTTAGGGTTCAATACATGGTTAAGGTTTCATGTTAGGAGTAATGTTAGAGTTTATGTTGATTTATGTTTCAGTTTCATGTTAGGACCTTAATTTGTTAGAGTTTCATGTTGGGGTTCATATGGTTAGGTTTTCATGTTAGGGTTTCATATGGTTAAGGTTTCATGTTAAGGTTCAATATGGTTAAGGTTTCATGTTAGGGTTTCATGTAACTTGGTTCAATATGGTTAAGGTTTCATGTTAGGGTTAATGTTGATTTATGTTTTAGTTTCATGTTAGGGTTAATTTGTTAGAGTTTCATGTTAGGGTTAAATATGGTTAGGGTTTCATGTTAGGGTTCAATATGGTTAAGGGTCCTATTAGATCTTAAGGGTCCTAGGAACACTGTCAACTTACAAATATAGATTTCCAATTTCCTTCATTGTTCTTTACAAGGATGCATTAAAAAATTGTTTGTGGCACATTTGTCACCCTCTTTATCCCTTCACAGTTATTATGAACAATGCTTATTTAAATTTTTATTACACATTAAATGGTTGTCTTCTTACTACAGTATGACAATAAGATGTGTAAATGCTTAACCATATACTACCCTCTAATCTACATGCTCCTCTGTGAACTCAACCATCATAGGAGTTTTATATTTCTCTTGATAGTTACAAACTATCTAATGATCTTTTAGACTGAACCTTCCCTATTACAACTTTTGGTGCAACTTGTAAAATGCAAGATTTTGCAATGTTGCACTTTTGCAACTTTTTGAGCAATTTTGACAATTTATTATATATGACTTTGCAAAAGCTTCCAACATCTTCAAATGGACCTAATACACCAATTTAAATCATTTTTGGCCTTCCATGGGTATTTGGACTCAATTTGACCATACAAACCAACTCAAAACTTTAATAGGATAACTTTGTCAACTTTATGCAATGCATTAGATATTGATTCACTATGACTCAAAATGACACATTATGCCTTAAAATAACCTTAAGGACTCATGAAATATCATATATCCTCTTGGAACCTTCATGTATGCCTTTGTGCTAGGTGCTCCTACACTGAGTACACACCTCCATTATCTAATCTGAGACACTTCACCTTTCTTGCCATCTCATTCTCAACCAAAGCTTTTCATTTCTTGAATACTTCAAATACAACACATTTTTTGGGTATGAAATAGAACCGATTTTACCTATTTTCATCATCAATAAAAGTAACATAATAATAAGAACCACACAAGGATGATACATGAGTTGGTCCCCATATATATGAGTGTACAATTTCTAATTTTTGTTAACCTTGCGCTAAATTCTTTGAAAGGAAAATATTCATCCCCTTCTCATTCATATGCCCAAGTCGATTGTGCCATAGAGTTGTATTCAGTCTTGTGGAATCTAGGGAAATATAATAATCAATATTTTTAGTACATTAATATAATGGAACAACCT
The DNA here is from genome assembly GCA_018584345.1 of Thuja plicata. NCBI lineage: Eukaryota > Viridiplantae > Streptophyta > Pinopsida > Cupressales > Cupressaceae > Thuja > Thuja plicata. Next base: position 829,424 of record MU224912.1, on the reverse strand, counting down.
TTTATCCTTTTTCAATTGTCAATGAACCTTTAGTAACCTTCAACGAATTGTCTATGAATATGATTGTGGAACCATCACTTCCCACTTGGCTTGCTAATATTAAATTTATTCTCAAATCAGGAACATGTCTCACCTCTTTCAAAATCCATTGATTTATATTTGGTAATTTTATCTCTATGTTTCCCATTTCAACAATTTTTCATTATGCATCCTCACCTAAATAAAGAAAATAACCTTGAAAATAGTCTACAAAATATTTTCTATGAGGTGTGGCATCAAAAGAATCCCCTGAATCTAACACTGAAGAATCAATAATATTATCCAAAGATAGAATAAAAACATCTTGTAACACATCACCAACTACATTTTATTCCTTTTTATTTTCATTTTGTCCATCTCCTTCTTTTCCCTTTGGAGGCTTACAATATTTCTTTAGATGTCCTCTCTTTTCACACTAAGGAAGGGAAAAATCTATTTACCCTAGATTTTGATCTTCCCTTCTTAGATTTTTCCATGATTACTTGGGATCTTTCCTCTTTCCCTTTGTCATCCCCTATTATCATTAGTCAAAGTGTTACCTGATGTTTCACCTATTATTTTCTATCACATTTCCTCACTAAGGATAATACCAAAAACATCATCAAACTTTAAAGTGTTTGAACCAGAGGCAAAGTTTTTTACAACCATTACCAATCCATTCCATCTTTTAGGTAATGAGCGTAAAATCAACAAAGCCCTAACCTCATTATAAAAATTTACTTTTACAAATATTAGCTAACTAGTAACCATATTAAACTCATTTAAATGCTCAATAACAAACCCACCTTCTTGCATCTTCATATTAACCAAATGTTTCATAAGAAATACCTTATTTGAGGATGATGCTTTCTTATACATTTTTTCCAATGCCTTCATTAGACCCATCATTTTTTTTTCTTCTTTTATATTTAATATCACTGGCGATGCTTGTCATAACTGTATTGCTCCTAGTACCTTCCTATAAAGAACCTCCCATTGTTAATATGATATAGTCAGTACCTTCTTTGCTTTTCAACCCAATGGTAAGTAAAGAGATTTTTGATATATATAACATTCCATTTGCATCTTCCATAGTTGATAGTTTTTGTCATTGAATTTATAAACCTTAAGAATTATTTTCTTTCCAATTGTACACCACTTTGATACTATTTGTTAGGGTTTTGACAAATATGAGAAATAAATTTAATATTAAGATAATGCATAAATAGGGAAAATAGAAATAAAAATAACACAAAGATTTAAGGTGGTTAAACCAATATGGGCTACATCCACAAGAGAAACAATCGTCCACATATTATATTATCTCACAAAGATAAAATTACAATTTGATCATTTCATATGACACCGCCACTTATTTATAGGCATTTTAGGTGGTTTAACAATGTCAGTTTACAAAGGTTAGTCAACAAGTTAACCTAAAAATACTTGATGAGTTAACCACAAATGCTTGATGAGTTAACCAAAAATGTTTGACGAGTTAACCAAAAAGAAATCTTTATCTTACGTGATGAGTATACATTACTTGTTTGATCAGTTCCCACATGCCAACACCATTTTGATTCAAAGCCCCTAAATGAGTCCAATGCTATAAGTACAGAGAATTCTAACTTGACACACCTACAATGATGTGTAAGAGAAACCATGCCACTTTTTTTGAGGTTACAAGCCAGATCCTTCCTATGCATAATTTCTAATAACATTAGAATATTATATGGAAGAGAGAACATCAATAAATAAGGCAAGGATCATTACTATTTAGTTATTTTAAATAAACAATGAGTCAGAGCCATAATATTCAAAGGACTTGTACATGGATGTTTTAGTGTTCTTTTTCATTCTTATTACACTCCTTCACATGACCTCTTTTCTTACAATTTCAACACTTCACTCTATTTTTTTTACACTTTTAGTATATACCTTTGACTTGTCCTTTGTTTTATCCTCTTTCATCCCTTTCTCCTTGGATCTTCCTTGAATATGCAAGGTGTCTTAGGAGCCAACACTCATTAATTTTAAAGACATCACTCTTTTTTTTCTTTCTACTGGGAGGAACCTTTTAGAAAAATAATTGGATCATCGTATGGTGTTGTACCTAAATAAATAGTTCAAACCTCATTATTAATAGAGTTATTTGAAATAAACAAATCATTAGGATCAACATCATTAGAGGAATTATCTATGGAAGATTTAGTGCTCTTTTTATTGTTCCTAAACTCTTTCACATGCCCTCTTTTAGAGGTAATATACTTCTTTGAATAACTTTGTAAAATTCAATGATACCTATAAATCACACCTCATCATTATTAATATGTATATATTTTATAAATAGGAACACACCCCACATATTTTCTCTATTTTTTTTCTTCCTAACTGGAGGAACATTATTTGACAATTAGAATCATTGTATGGAAGAAGACACCTTAATCAATAAGTCAAGCATCACTACTAATAGAGTTAATTGAAATAAAAAAGCACAAGAATCACCATCATTATAGGACTTATCCATGGTGGTTTTAGTCTTATTCCAAAACTCCATCACATGCTCAATTTTGAAGGTAAAATCTTTCTTTGAATATCTTTGTAAAATATGAAAACACCTAGACACTTGCACAACTAAGAAAAACATGATATGTTCCACTAGCTCAAGGTCATAATTTATAGAAGCTTCTAGGAGTGAAAACCATTATGGTATCATAGAAAAGAAAGAAATTGAAAAAGTGGAAAAAATGGAAAATAGCATTTCTACCGTCTTTGATTACTATTTATAGACCAAAATAGCAACTTACATAGACTCTTAAAACTATCATAAGACATATTACCAACCTAGGCACCTATGGAATAAGAAGGAAATATTATGTCATAAATGCACTTAGAGAAACACATCCTCATATATCACAACACTCATACATGCACTTAAGATACATTAATTATATCCAAAATTCACACCATAGAAGATTAAAAAGGTGATGCTTGATACACCTAAAAGATAGTTTGTTGTCATTAGTTTTGTCAAAGTCATGACAGACAATGGAGGTAATCAGTAAAAGGAAAAATACACTAAGGCAGTAAGACAGTAAAATAGAGTATCAAAGACACTGAGCACCAAAAAGTTAAATAACATCGAGTTAAGTAGTGACAGTCACACAGTTAGTCAGTGAGAAGATTTTATGTCACCGAGCAAGATCATAGCACATTACCAAATATATCAGAGCTTCCATAACAATTAAAATTTGAATACATCGAACCTAGATGTCGAGCGAGAAATATTTTATAGTATTTAAGACATAAGTTAGGTAGAACATTGGGATTGCAATAATATGATTGCACATGATCATGAGGAAACTTAACCAATGAAATAAAAGTATAATTAATGTTTTTGGAATGAAACTAACCTTGAGCCACTTAAACTCCACCATAGAAGAAGTATCTAAATTAGGTGAACTGCCCTAAGATCATACAAAAAGAAACAAAACATGAAGATGTCAAGGATGGTGAATATTGCAAAGATGGAAGAAGATATAGTTATAGAGTTAAAGGAGTTAGAATGTTGAAGTTCTAAGGTGTGGAACATATAAGTTATCGAGTGTAGAATAATGATATACACTTGCAAAGTATAAAGAGTCTAAAAAATTTTATGGTTGATGCATACTTCCAGACATATTTGTAATAGTTAGGAGCTCATAGAAATCCCACCTAGTGTGTAGGCCCTAACATGTCTTATTTTGTACATCCTCTAATGAGGTATGTCTCTTAGATGAGAGATTGTAAAATCCTTTAACAAGGTAGACTACATAAGTCTTTTTTACTCTTAACCAAGTATAATACTCCTAACAGGGTAAGCTATCTGAAGTAGCTAAAATATATAGCTCTAACTGAGTAACCTTTATACTATGTTAGTAAAGGACTGTGGATGCCATCCCCACGATAATTTTTTCCTTTAACAAAGGATTTCTATGTGACCAAAAATAATGGAGTTATCTGGCATGGTTTGCCAATTTACTTTACATCCTTTTCAATGTTTCTATGAATGATATTCAGTTCGGTGGAAAGTAAATAATAGTAGTTAAAATTTTTATAAGAGCTAATTCACCCCTCCCCTCTTAGCACTTACCTTTCCATAGATTAGTCCAATAATTAGTATCAGAGCTAGTCTCTTGTGATAAGGGTTTAACCATGCGAGAGTAAAGATCATGACCATGAAAATTTACAAGCAATCTAAGAAGATTTATAGTCTTTAGTTTGAGTTTGAGAGTGCACAAGAACTGATTGAAGATCTGAAGAGAAAGTTAGAAAAGTTCTTAAAAGTGAGAATGCAGTTATGTAGTGAACTAAAATCTACACAAGATCATGTTGATACTCTTGAGATAGAAGTTGAAGGTAGTGTGCATGGTGAAGCTAATTTGGCGATTGTAGAAATCATGGAAAATAAAAATACACTCACTGAGCACCTGAACTTGGAAAAGATAGATCAAGAAGTACAAGCATGAAGAATGAGTAAGACACTTGAATCTAAGGGAGTAGTTGAAGATCCACTGACATTAGCTAAAGAAGACAAAATATATTTTAAAACAAGAATAGCTGAGAAAGAAAATGAGATCATAAGGATAACACAAGTACATTATAATATGACCGATCAACTAGTAAGTGCCAATATAGAGTCTACCAGGAAATAATTTTAGAATCAAGCACTGAAGTGTGATGTTGAAATATTGGCTCATGAAATGAAATATGAAAAAGAATCCAATGAGATACTAATGATAAATGAAGAAACAATGAGATCATTGGATGCATGGCTTAAAGGTCAGAGACAACCGAAAGAAAAAACCAGACTTTGATTCAAAAGTGAGCACACTATCAAGGAAGATGAGTCCTCCAATCAAGTTGACAATAAAGACACTTCTGCCCCACCAAAGTCAAACAATCCTAGTTTCTACAACTATTGGAAAATTGGACATATTGTAAATGTATGCAGAAGAAAAAGGTGTAATTCACTGATTTCACCTAAGTTTGATGGATGTTGCTATAAACAATAATAAGTATGGGCACCAAGCATTTGAATGCAGATCAAAGATTGTAAACAATAGAAAAAAGACAAATTTCAATGGCTACTGTAATAATTGCAAAAAATATGGTCACAAATATGAAGAACGTAGATCAAAAAAGAGAAATGAAAAATGGGTACCAAACCGATAGAATATACCAAGCAACCGACATCATACATCTATACCATGGGACTACAATACAAGGATACCATGTTTAGTCCAAGGAAGATATGAAAATATTGCTACAAACTACATGTTTCTACATGGTAGGAACAATAGAAGATCTTGGAGAAACCTTGGCATGACATGCTTCTATTTTCACAAGGTAGGTCACCTTGCCAAAGACTACAGGTACAAAGGCAAAGATCCTACCATCAAAGAAACATCTGAGAAACCTTAAGTGAATGTAGAAGAAATGAGAGATCATATGAATAATACATGGTGAAGAAAGAAAATGCATGATGGAATATCAATAGGAATAGTTGAAGGCACCTCATCCTACGAATTGGGTGCAACCGACTCTTCCTAATAAGTTAAGAGGTATGGGTAGGAACTGCATGTTAAAAATAAAATCTTAAATAGGTTCCTATTATATGTGTAGAGATCCATATAAGCATACTTAGATGCATTTGGATACATATTGTTGAGTTTATGTTTCATATTCATTCCGAGATAGGAATTATGATGCTGAATCATTTGATAAATGTAAAGTTAGGTGTAATATGTGAATTTTGATGGTCTCCAAAATAGATTTTGTACAATAGAGATTTGTATATAAAAGAGACCTATGCCATAATTTAACCATTTACATTTAATTTGTAATTGATAGGGGATATAGATTTTCTAATTAAAGCAAAGATTAATGGAGTAAACTACCTACCTCACATCATAGAAGATCTGAAAATACCATTTTTCTAAAGCCTCTATTGAGTTTCTAGAAAATTTGAGACCGGATCTGGAATAGAAATGCAGAAAAGAACAAAACCAAGAAATCTTTTTCTGTTCTGACACAGTTTTGATTTGCACCCTCAAGTCAATGTCACCATTGACCCATAATTTTCTATTCTGGCCTAGGGAAGAATCAACCTAAAATGTCTCTTACAGGAAATCTGATTTTGGATCCTGAAAGTTTTCTGAAAAGGGTATCCAAATCTGTGCTCTGATCCACTGTTTCTGAACTTGTAACTCTCGAAACAACACCTACAAATATATGAAAAAGAGGGGTTTTGGGGTGGCTATATAGGGTTTTGCCTTAGTAAAACCCCCATTTTGGTGATCTCCACCTCCAAGAATAGCCAAATATAGTAGACTATATGTTTGTGTGTTGCTCTTGGAAAGAGCTTCAAATGTGTAATGTCAAGATCTAATCCTCTAGATTAAAACCCTAACATGAATAGAAAATGAGAAATCAATGCATAGATTTGAATATGATAAAGAAAGGATACCAAGCCCTCAAGGATAAAGTATTCCTAGCAAACTCACAATCCATAGTTTCTACCATGATAGTATCTTTTGAATTCTTGAATGTTGAAAATGGTGGATCCAAGAAGAAGAAAGGAAGGAAGAACTCTCTCTTTCTCCAAAGAAGATCTAGAATGGATTTTCCACAAAAACACTTCTATGTATCAATGCATCTTCATATCTTGTCCTTCTATATCATCTTCTTTCTTTCTTGCATCATCATCATGCCATAATCATAATTGCATCATGTCATCTTATGATTTTCTCTCATGTCAAATGAAGGCAAAAGAGAGTGTTTATATACACATCTCAATATAGACCTCCCAGGGCAATGCAAGGGACCCAAATTCAAATTTCACCTTGAATTATGGTCTAAATAAAATCACCAACCAAGGAGGGGATATATCAATCTAAATTTTGGGGAAACACTTCCACATCTGGACCAGGGACCTATTTTAAGTTTTAGAAACCCGATAAGCTCCAGATTTGAAAGCGGGGACCACCTCATGATAGAGGTCAAGGTCAACCTCAACCTTGAACTAGGTCATGGAATACCTTTACCTTTACCTAGGTCAAGTTCAAGCTTGATTCTGACCTAGGTTAGAATCGGCCTCAATCAAGACCTGAGGTTTCAGACTAGTCTCCTTGGGAAATCTGCAGGATTCCTAGGTCAACCGGGGACCCAGGAAGGTGAGAAAACACACCAAAATTTTTGATAGAGGCACAAAGTCCAAAGAGTGGGTATAATGAAGATTTAGGAAAGCCAATAAATAGGTTCTACCTAAAAATTGAATCATATAAAGGGAGATTAAGGAGGAACCAAAGGATCCTACTGCTAATTTCACCTAGAAATGTAGAATCAAGTGCATATTCATCCTAAATGAAATTATAAAATGAAATTGTACTTAATGAGGGTGATAAACCTACCAAAATTGAAGTGATTCCATTTTAGGAGGATACATTTAACCCCCACTTTATCTTAGGTATGACACTACGTGAATATGCAGGCTAAAGTAAGAAAACATTGTAAAGTAAAAATAAATGATATAGCCAAGTCCTCAATGTGGAGATCCTGTAAGAAACCATTAGGATCCCAAACCTATAGTACATAAATGAAAATCCATATATCACCTAAGACTTACTAAGATTATTTGGAGAAGTCCATAGGGCCCCTTATGCCCTTGTGTTTCAGCTTACTAATTCTGAAAGGTGAAACATGGTGATAAAGTTAGATCTATACACTAGATATGAAATTTATTGAAAAGTCATTTCTTAAACCATTTAGGAGGATTCAAAATATTCCTAAACCAATTAAATATGTTAGGTATCTGAGTCACGATTCCAATGCCACTGACAACACTAAAAATAGAGCTACCAAACTCAAGTTATGATGAAAAGAGTGAATACCTATCTAAATGCATGTGTAAGGAAATTCAAATTTGACCTAGGTAAATTAAATTGAAACCCTAATAAAATCCTAATTTTCAGCTATAAATAAGATGAAGAAACACTTACCTTCTCATTCTTACCATTTGTAGAACTTGGAAACAAGGAGCAAGATGCCCAAGAGAGAAGAACTTTGAGTGAGTCACATGGAGGTCCTAAGAGAGTGTCTGGCCAGCAAACAACCACTGCCTAAGGTAGGTTCCTTGTTTTGGTGTTTGTGAATGAAAAATTCCTATTTTATAAGGAAGGTAAACCTTGACCCAAAAAGGTCAACCCTGACCAAGTTATGTTGACCTTGACCCTTTAAGGTCAACCATAACTAGGAAGGTCCTGTCCTTTCTAGGGATAAGGTCAACCCTGACCCAAAAAGGTCAACCCTGACCCAGAAAGGTTGACCTTGACCTAAAAAGGTTGACCTTGACCCAAAAAGGTCAGCCTTGACTAGTTCAAGTGAGTATTGTAGTTTTTTGATGATAGATTACTGATATGTTGTTGTTTGTGCTAAAAGGATCTTGTCCGTTTCCAAGAAAACCCCTTTGGAGGGCTTTTAATAACTATTAAAGAGAACCTATCTGAGCTATAGTAGGATGAGATACAACTATTGAGAGATGTTAGATTGTACTAGGTAATAGTCCTACAACATATGAGGTTCCATCGGTCCATGATAGAGAGGTTGGATGAGGACATTTATTCCTTCCATCTTCCATCAAGAGAGATCACGATCACATTGGAGGATGTATACAGGATCCTACTACTTCCAGTCTGAGGTGATCCTATTAGAATGAGAGTGAAGCAGGGTCCTCTCAAGGTATTTTTAGATGGGGAGTATTATTTGGGATGAGTACCATAGATGAGGACCTGATCAGATTAGATCACTTTATCAGCCATACTGGCATGTCCAACACCATTGGTACAAAGAGTGATGCTATGTATACTCTCTTTGGTTGTAATAACCAACACAAAGGGTATATTTTTCTTAGCACCATTCACCCATCTTGTACACAGGATGGAGAGTGACAAGATTGTTTTCTCATGGGGCGGCAACATGTTATCCCACCTTTACCATGAGTTGAGTCAGTTAGTGAGATTTTAGTGGGAGATTCTTACAGTATGCACCTTGCTATAGGTTTGGATGTTTGAGAATTGCACATGTACATGACCATAGTATGTTTTGGTGATGGTTGATGCGAGCACACTAAGAGCTTTTTCATATCCTCTAGTAGATGTCGGAAGTACAGAGATATCTTCTTTTGGAGGGTACACTTTAACCGTATACCAGGTATTGATGTGATATGGAGACCATACTATCGGATGACAGGATGGCCAGATACTCGACACCAGTTGAGAAAATCCTAGTAGTGCAAGATTCTAGAGGTTCCTACCATTCATGCAGTGATGCCATATTATTATGATAGAATGATGAGACAATTTGGTTTGATGTAGGGGGTCCCCTAGATAGTACCTCGGTATGCATATCTGACGAGATAATATGAGAGACCCAATGCCATACGCCGACCCACAATAGTAGATATTGTAGATAGAAAGACAAATGAGACCGAGGATATAGAGGAAGATCCCAATGTATCCCATTAAAGTGTTTATAGAGATTATATCAGATATTGGAGTCTATAGGGGACCCACCCCATCTTCCCTAATGACTACCCTACAAGTGATCCAGGTCATTCAGAGAGGACACACCAAGGTGGTGACATGCAAGAAGAAGAGGAGGAGGATCATAGAGATGAAAAGGAGCCCATCCCCAAGGAAGATCCCATGGAGGAGGATTAGGCATAGGAGAGAGAAGAAGAGAGAGAAGATGAGTGAGCATATGAGAGAGCAACAAATATGTCACCAGGTGGTAGTACAGGTGCAGATGATCAAGTGATCTATGTTGTAACATTGAGATCATCACGGCCTCCCTGTGCACATACAAAGACACCACCACCTAGACCAAGACATAGCGATCAAGGAGAGGGTAGTCACTTCATGCCACCACCATCTAGATCCTTTGGTGACACCCAGGAAGGAGATACAAGTATGGTACTTGTAATTTGATTAGAATATTTCAAGTAAACAATTTTCTAGAAGAAGTACTAAAAATATAAATATGCTTGAACTCTGCAGCTAGCGTAATGGAGTGGAGGAGCTTTGTGTTTGAGGTTCTGAAGGATACATGCATATCCTACCAAATACTAGCTAGCAAGCGAGAGTCCCTTATTGTATAGAGGAATCCTGACAAACATGTAGATATTTTTTCATGCGTCCAACAAGAGCTGAGGTTATGCAAACAAAGATAAGAGAAATTTATGGCTAACCTATAGAGAGCTCAGGAGCCTAACTATGAGATGAGCATATCGAGGAGTCAAACACAAACTACCATACTGAGATCTTTAGCGTCACACCATAAAGCATAAAGATTTGGGATCCACCGAATGTCAGAGCATAGAGATAGGGATTGATCGACATGGCACATGTGCCATATATGTACCAAACTCATGGAAGTTTATATATATATGAAAAAAATTTCTTGCCCAGTCTTTTCATCAATACACAAAAACTTAACATAAAGAAAGAATTAATTTATGCATGAATGTATTCATATCACATAACCTACAAAAAAAACATATCCATTCTATAGTGAATACATAGACACACAAAGAAAAATCAATGCATTAGGAATAATAACATTTGAGATGCATAATATTAATAGGTTCCTTAAGGGGAACACCAGTCATATCAGCAATCTTATAAGCACCTGAAGTAAAATCCTCAATTACCACAAAAAGGTCCAAGCCAATTAGGGCTCAATTTCTCTTTTTCACCAGGTAAAGAATTCACATTCCTTTGATTTTCATATAAGACTAAATCACCTTCCAAAAATGATTGTTCAATCACCTTATGATTATACTATTTTTGAAGTGATTTATGGTAAGCCTTAATATGCTCCAAAGCATTTATTCATTGATCATCCAACATTTCTAATTCTTGTAATAGTTGTTCCTAGAAAGTATCTTTGTCAATTATCCCATGGAATGAAACACATAAATAAGGTATTTCTAATTCTAATGGCATAATAGCATCAGTACCATAAAAAATATTACAAGGAGAAGTACCCATGGTAGTACGAACACTAGTCCTATAAGCCCATAAAGCATAAGTAAGTTGGGTATGCTAGTATTTCGCATACTTATTGACTGTTTTCCTTAAGATTTGTTCAATAACTTTGTTTGATGCTTTGGCTTGACCATTAGATTGAGGATAGTAGGGAGTAGAAAATCTATGTTGAATACGATATTTCTCCAAGCATTTCATGACTTCTTTATTCTTCAAAGAAGTGTCATTATCTGAAACTATCATTGAGGGAATACCAAATTGTGCTATAATATGTTTAAGAATAAAATCACAAATAACATCCGCAGTAGTAGAAAGGGAGGAATAGCCTCTACCCACTTCGTAAAGTAATCTGTATCCATGAGGATGTATGTATGTCCTTGAGAAGAAGATGGTGAGATTTTTCTAAAAAGATCAAAACCCCAAATACTAAAAGGCCACAGAGAAACTTGATTACGAAGCTCACGAGTAGGAGCATGAATTAAATTACCATGTTGTTGATACTAAGGACACTTCTTAAAAAATGTAAAATAATTTTTTTCCATTGTTTGACAATAATATCCCATTCTAAGAAGTTTATTAACTAAAGATTTCCCACCAAAATGTCCCCCACAAGAACCGGAATGAGTTTTTGCTAAAGCTATCGGAACTTTGGTTCTATCAAGACATCTTAATACAAAACCATTATAAGAACAATTTTAAAGCGTATCACCCAAAATGATATAACGTGCTGCAAGATTCCTAATATGATTACGCATGTTCCTTGTTACTGATTCAGGAAATGTATTATCTTTCAAAAATGAAACATATGCGAATACCATTCATCCAAATGCAAGTTAAAATAATCAGTAGTAACCTTATTAGAAATTGTAGGGTTTTTAAGAGTATTTATATTAAATTGAAAGTCTTCGGAAATATTTTTGAGGCAAACCAAGGAAGATGCACTTGCCATGGTGTCTACGTGTCGATTATATTTCCTAGGTAAGGTCTGAATCATATAAGAAGAAAATTGTGAAAGAATATCAAGAGCCAATTCTTTATATTGTGTCATTTTATCATTCTTAGTCTGATAACCCCCTTTTATTTGTTCAACAATCAATTGTGAATCCCCTTATATTTCCAAGTTTTAAATATGAAGGGATGAAGCTTCCCGTAAGCAGCTATAAAAACTTCATATTCTGCAATATTGTTCGTACAATAAAAGGTCAATTTATATGACATAGGGATTGGTTTCATTGTAGGAGGAACCAAGATAATGTCTACACCAGAACCTGTCTTGCATCTAGAACCATCAAAATATAATTCCCAAACATCTTCTTTCTTAATAGCTAAAATGTTCTCATCAGGAAATTCTATTGAGGTTATGCTCATATTAGAATGAGGATAAGGAGCTTCAGCTAAATAATCAGTTAATGCTTGTCCTTTAATTGATTTTTGAAGAATGAAATTGAGATCAAATTTTGTAAGTAACATCATCCACTTAGATAGACGACCAGAGATATTAGTTTTTGAGAAAAGGTGTTTTAGAGGATCAAATTTAACAATCACATTAACCTCAACATTCAATAGATAATGCCTGAGTTTTTGACAAGCGTAAACTAAAGACAATCATTTTATTTCTAAATCAGTGTATCTTTTTTCATAATCAAGTAAATTATGACTAATGTAGTATACCAGTCTTTCCCTACCTTCTCTACCATGTTGAGCCAACAATGCACTCACATCATGGGAAGTAGAAGAAGTATATAGATAGAAGGGTTTATTAAATTGAGTAGGTCGCAAAATAGGAGTATTAGCAAGATACTCCTTGAATTGCTCAAAGGATTGTTTACATTCCTAGTTCCAAGAAAAAGTGGTATCTTTTCTAAGAAAGGAGGTGAAACGAAAATTTCTATCGGCTAAGTTAGAAACAAAGCGACGAATATCTTGTATGTTTCCTTCTAAACTATGTAATTGAGAAATATTCTTAGGAGGAGGCATGTTAACAATAGCATCAATCTTTTTCAGTATTGACCTCTGTTCCTCTCTTAGAGATTATAAATCCTAATAATTTACCAGAATCAACTCCAAAAGCAAATTTCTTAGGATTTAATATCATGTTATAACTCCTAATTCATTCAACTATTTGCCTTAAAATAAACACATGGTCCTCTTTGTGTATAGATTTTGCCAAGATATAATCTACATAATCTTCCAGAATCTTATGGATATAATCATGGAAAATGAAGGTCATAGCACGTTGATAAGTTGCTCCCACATTTCTTAATTCAAAAGGCATCATGACCCAACAAAATGTTCCTCAAGGTGTTATAAATGCGGTCTTAAGTTTGTCTTCAATAGGAATAAAGATTTGATTATAACCTGAAAACTCATCCATAAAAGATAATAAAGCATGACCCGCTGTCGAATCCACAATCATATCAATATTGGGTAGGGGGAAATCATCTTTTAAGGGTGCCTTATTTAAATCTCAAAAATCAATGCACATCCTTATATTATTTTCTCCTTTAGAAACAGACACAATATTATAAATCCATTCAGAGTAATCAATAGAACAAATTAACCAAACACCTAATAGTTTTTCAATTTAAGCTTTCACTAACAAGGAAATGTCTGGATTCATCTTTCAGATTTTTTGTTTTATAGGTTTGACATTAGGTTTGAGAAAAATATTGTGAGTAAAAATATTAGGATCTATACCTGACATATCTGAATATGTCCAAGAAAATATATCCTTATGTTCAAGAAAGAGGGAAACCAATTGATCATGTTCATCTTGGCTCAAACATTTTCCTACTTTGATTTTTTTTTCAAAGTCATTCTCATCCATTTGAACTTTTGTAGTCTCAGTTATTAATAAATTACATTGCATGCAAGAGTCCATTGGAAAAGGATAAATATCTTGTTCATCATGTTCTCCAAAATAGGCTTCATTATTCAAATTATAAGGCTTTCTCCTTTTGTGATGAAACATAGGTAGATCTTGATAAGCTCCTAAAAAATCAGCTAGGGCTTGATCCTCAGGAAAAATATCCAAACTAGGATTTTGATCCATGTCAAGGAGAAATGGATGAACCAATTTTAAATGTCCACCGTAGATATGATTGACATTAAGAGGAAAATACGATGGTTGTTTATAAGGATTGAATCCTATCCCATAAGTATAATCATAAACTTCATTGTCCAAGGGCACTTGTATACCGTGTTCATAATTTCCACATCCTTTCCCATTGAATCTTGATTTCCTAAGTAAATGATAACCAAAACCATATCTATTGGCCATATGAGATTGATTTAAAGGAGCAACATATGTCACAATGTCATAGCAATCTGGTTTTATTGTCTCAATTGTTTCTTCAAGTGAAGCAGCAACAAAGTTACTTTTTAATTTCCCCAGAAAGTGGAGAAGGAATAAAAACCCATTTTGTTCCTTCATGAAATATAAATCATAAAATTTGTATTCTCCCATAAAAGAAGGATTAAAATTCAATGTTCCCCAATCATCTTCAGTAAAAGAAGAGGATGGAGCTTCAACTTGTTTAACTTCATGTGGTTTCTCAAGTTCCTTACTTGGTTGTATAGGTTGAAAAACCTTAGCATATTCCGCATTTAAGAAAGGATTTAGTGTATCATCTACATGTAGTTTATACATAAAATTATTATAAATGAACCTAACCTTATGATGAAGAGTTGAAGGAATCACATGCATAGTATCTAACCAAGGTCTTCCTAAAAAAAGGTCATAATTGAGAGGTCCAGGCATAACATGAATAGGTGTGTTAAGAAGAACTTGACCAAACTTAATAGGTAGTGTAATAATACCCAAATTTTTCTTTGCAATGTTATAAAATCCATGAATAGGGAAATTATCTGGTTGAATGGTTGTAAGATTGGCCTTAATAGCTTTAATCATATCCATGCTACAAACATTAAGCCTAGATCCATTATCAATTAGTGTTCTATGAATGTGTATAGTCAGAAAATGGAAGCACTTCCATGGTAGACTTGTTTAGCCTTCCGGGTAAGTGGTTTAGGGTCATGTCAAGTACCGCGAATGGGTTCCTAACTTTGATCTGGTTTTATCCCCCTGTTCTGCCCCATTTCCACTTTTTCTAACCTATTTCTAGCACCCGAGACTGAGAAACTGGAACTTTGGCTCAGGGTCAAGGTCGACCTCAACCTTGACCTAGGTCAAGGTTGACCTCAACCTTGACCTAGGTCAAGGTTGACCTCAACCTTGACCTAGGTTAAAATCAACCTTTTCTAGGCCTGGGGCTCAAATTTCAAAATCTCAGGGTTTCCAGCTGTCGGTCTTTGGAAAAAGTTAATACACACTTCTGGGTCTGCTGTTTCAGACTTCGGGACAATAAATCCTCAATTATATTTAACATAGGTCCTCTTTTAGGGACATGGGTCCAATAATAATTTAATTCTCCTATGTCAACCTCTCTAGAATATTGTGCCATAATTTCATATAAAAGGAATCTGTCTCCTCTAATTTTCTCTAAGCATGATTTCTAAGCACTAAGACTTGATAATTGCAAAAGCTCAAAGACTTGAAGAATGAATCCAAAAGGTGAATAAGAAATATTTGAAGCAATTAAAGTAGCCATTGAAGCATTCATCCATTCTCAAGAACTTCTCAAGCATCATTTTCATCAAGGAGATCCATTGGTGGTCATTGAAGGATTCAAGCTCCATGGAGCCCTCTTGTTGAATATTTCTCCATCTACATTCCTCCAAGCCTCTTCCAATTCAAGAACCCATTCAAGATTGGTGTTGAAGATCTACAAGAAATTGATTGAAGACATACAACATTCAACATTCAACATTCTACACTCAGTTGGTACATCCATACTTGTGGATTCAAGGGTTTGAATCCTCCACAAGGACTTTTGCATGAGAAAGGTGAATTGTTTCATTTACTTTGTTTATTTCTAGAATCTCAATTATATATTTGAGGTTAATTCCAAAAATGGAGTTTGACTAAGGAAACCCCCCCCCCCCCAACAAACAAACCCCTTTTTTCTTGTAGGTACAGGTTCCAAACAATAGATCAAGATGGAGATTCAGATACCCTTTTCAGCAAACTTTCAGGATCCAAAAATAGAATTTTAGTCTAAGAATTTTTAGGTTGATTGTGACCTAGGGCGTAATCGGAAATTCTGGAAAATGTTGACATTGACTTGAGGGTACAAATCAGAACTATCTCAGAACAAAAAAGATTTATGGGATTTGTCTGTCTCTGCATTTCTATTCCAGATCCGGTCTCAGATTACTCATAAACTCAACACAGGCTTTAGAAAACAACATTCTTTGGATCTACAATATTTCAAGGTTAGTGCATCTCCCCTATTCAATTCAATTAAGGTTTTCAATCTATCTAAATCTATTCAAAAAATCCATCAAACCGGGTAATTATGATCTTCCTTCCTTATTCTTGTTTCCAAATGATTGATTCATTTATGCATTGATCCTTCCTCTTGGGTTAATAAACTTGGATCTTTCATTTGCATATCTAAGGATAGAAGTATATCATCTTATTTACCCCCATAATATATTCAAATTCAATATATTTTATATGTTACTATTTCCTATATTACAGAATGATACTCTGATCAATAGAAACAACAACCATAAGAGCATCATATTGATTCTGCACCTCAACAGAAGGTAAATCATCATCATTGAACACAATACGAGGTAAAAAAGGCATAGTATACCTGCACTCCTAAAATTAATTAATATTCTCTTGGTTAGGAGGTGGAGATGGAAGAGTAGATAAATCTTTTTTCAATGCCTCATGATATGTAGGATAAGTGTGAAGTAATTCCCATAAAGATATCTTACTTGGAGTAGCACCTAATTACTCAACTAAGTCATAATCCTTAAAGGAATAAGGTAACCTAGGTGCTTGGTGAAGCACAGGCTGAGAAGGAGGTAAATAGGCTGGGACAGTAGGTTGAGGATTATTCTGTCTGTGATAAGCATGTGAAACAAAATTTGTGTTGTCAAATAAATCCAAAGGATCTTTAGGCTCACCCTTAATAATTATTTGAGGACATCATTTTACCATCATCAAAGGTTTAGGGAATAACATTCTAGATTCCTCAATGTTGCAAATAGTGGAACATGAAGGTAACCATGCACACATCCTATGGTAAAGGTCAATTGGAGAAGTTGTGGAGGAGGATGAAATAGGAATAGGATCCATGGAGATTCCATTCAAACCATTTTCATTCTCACTTCCATGTACCTCATTAACAGATCTATTCTCTTGTATAATAAAATCCTCTTCAAAGTATTCAAAACAAGAGCCATACATGTTGATCACATAATAAAATTACAAACATATAAATGTTTTTGTTTTTTTAAAGAAATTTAATATTTTTTTAATGTATTTTTGGGATATAAATGCAAGAGAATAAAAGAAAACCTACTTCTATATGAATACAATATCGAATATGAAATGTAAATCTAACACCAAAGAGAAAGAGTTTTCTATCGCGGGTTCACCAAATTGTAATATGTGAATTTGGATGGTCTCCTAAATAGAGTTTGTACACTAGAGATTTTTATATAAAAGAGACCTAAGCCATAATTTAACCATTTACATTTAATTTGTAATTGATAGGGGATATAAATTTGGAAATGAAATAAAATATTAATGGAGTAAAATACCTACCTCACATCAGAGAAGATACAAAAATACCATTTTTTGGAAGCCTGTGTTGAGTTTCTAGAAAATCTTAGACCAGATCTGGAATAGAAACGCACAAACGAACAAAACCCAGAAATGTTTTTCCATTCTGACACAATTCTGATTTGCACCCTCAAGTCAATGTCAGCATTGACCCAAAATTTTTGATTCCAACCTAGGGCAGAATCAACCTAAAAAGTCTCTGACAGGAAATCTATTTTCAGATCACGGAAGTTAGTCAAAAAGGGTATCTGAATCTGCACTCTGATCCACTGTTTCTGAACATGTAACTCCCAAAACAACACCTAAAAATATCTAAAAAGGAAGGGTTTTGGGGTGGCTATATATGGTTTTTCCTTAGTCAAACCCCCATTTTGGTGATCTCCATTTCCACAAATAGCTGAATATAGTAGAATGTATGTGTGTGTATTTCTCTTGGAAAGAGCTTCGAATGTGTAATGTCAAGATCTAATCCTCTATATTAAAACCCCAACATGAATAGAAAATGAGAAAGAAATACATAGGTTTGAATATGATAAATTTAGAATACCAAGCCAACAAGGCTAAAGGATTCCTACCAAACTCACAAACCATAGTTTCTACCCCATGATAGTATCTTTTGAATGCTTGAATGTTGAAAATGGTGGATCGGAGAAGAAGAAGAAAGGAAGGAAGAACTCTCTCTTGCTCCAAAGAAGATCCACAATGTCTTGACCATAAAAACTCTTGTATGTATCAATGCATCTTCATACCTTGTCCTTTTATATCATCCTCTTTCTTTCTTGCATCATCATCATGTCATAATCATAATTGCATCATGTCATCTTACAATTTTCTCTCATGTCAAATGAAGGCAAAGGAGAGTGTTTATATAGATATCTCAATATATACCTCCTAGGGAAATGCAAGGGACCCAAATTAAAATTTCACATTGAATTATTGTCCAATTAAAATCACCAACCAAGGAGGGGATGTATTAATCCAAATATCGGGGAAAACACTTCCGTATCCTGACCCGAGGACCTTGATAAGCTCCAGATTTGGAAGCGGGTACCACCTCCTGACAGAGGTCAAGGTGGACCTCAACCTTGACATAGGTCAAGGTTGACCTTAATTCTGACCTAGGTCAGAATCAACCTCAACCTAGACCTAAGGTTTCAGGTTGGTCTCCTTGGGAAATCTGCAGGATTCCCAGGTCAACTGGGGACCGAGGAACAGGGACCCAGGAAGGTGAAAAAATGCACCAGAATGTCGGATAGAGTCACAAAGGCCAAAGAGTTGATATGATGAAGATTTAGGAGAGCCAATAAATAGGTTCTACCTAAAAATGGAGTCATAGAAAGAGAGATTAAGGAGGACCCAAAGGATCCTAACCCTAATTTCACCTAGAAATGTAGAATCAAGCACATATGCATCCTAAATGCAAATCTAATATGAAAGTGTACTAAACAAGGGTGCTAAACCTACCAAAATGGAAGTGCTTCCATTTTAAGATGATACATTAGGTAAAGGGTAAACTAAGTTGATGGAGCATTAATTGTAACCTTATTACCATTGGAAACCCTAAACCTAGAAAAATCCATAAATAAACTTTATCGTCTATCGTTGTTTCTTACCATTTTCTAGAGCATTCTGAACAAATTTGAAGAAATTATTCTTGAAGTAAATTCAAGCGATTGCAAAGGTATTTATTAGCTATTTTGAGAACATTGTAATATACTTACTTGGTATTTGTGGTGTTTCCCTAGGTGTGTTAGTACAACTAAGACATGGACGCAAATCTTTGTTCACAAAATGTGTTTGACAAGAGCATATGGCCATGAAGGATCAAAACCCCATTGTATTTGATAATGTTGAGCCCGTGAATCCCAAGTATAAGCTACCTCCTACTAAGGTATCTAAACTAGACATGATGGGATAACTTTTATCCATTCTAGATAGATTTTTATTGATCAAAGATGTGTGCACATTCATCCATTGTAAAGTTGAGGAGATCTCTGAAGAGGAAATTGATTAATCTTACCAGAAGTTATGTGCAGATGGGAAACAAAAGAGCGACCATATTCATCAGGAATCAAAATATTTGATATATTCCCGTCATTTCCTGAGGGTATTCAAAATTGATTTGATAAGGATTGTCCTTAGCCGAGTACACAACCAATTTTTTTGGCTAGATCAACTGGTGAAGATCACAAAGGATGTGTTATACATTGTAACTGCTTATCAGATTGGAGACAAGCCTAAATCCATTAGAAAGATTGAGATGAAAAATTTGAGTGAGTTACCAAAAGCCAAATGAGATGGAAGAGGTCTGAATATTTCTACTATTGAAAACCCTGAGTTGAAATTTGCATGTAACATCTTGTCCTAGCGAGTATTCCAATCATCCCAAGTGGACAATGTACCTTGTGGAGATGTTGATTTGGCTTACAAGATTGTAAAGAAAGATATGCAAATTGATCTATGTGAGATATTTTTGAAACAACTTCTAGACAACATGAACACTATAAGGAATTCAAAGACAAACACATTGAAGTTGGACTCACTACTAATATGCGTATAATTTTATTTTCAGAACTTCTTTCCATCTGTTGGAAATGTGACATGGAATGTTCATAAGCATATCATTTATCAAATCAGTGCTTACATTCAAAATCTAGGAGAGAATCTTGATATTTTTATGAATGACTACTTCTCTAAATTCAAAACAAGAATGCATAAAAAATTTAGAGTTCCACCTTAATTAGTTGAGAAATATCATGACACTATTTATTTTGAAGTGGACACCGACTCATGTATTGTCAAGGAAATTGAGCCTAGAAGTATCTGGATACAACCTATGGGATACGAGATGGACACATGCATTGCATCTCAAAAATTTGAAACTATGGTAGCTATGTGTACTAATAAAAGAGCCAAGAGACATGGAACATATGAAGAAGTTAAGGCTAAGATCAAGAAAGGTATCTTAGTACATAAAATTCAAAGAAAATATAGCAAGATGATTTCTAATCTATGTAAGAATTTTGGAATTGATAATGAAGAAGATTGGGAAGAACCCTCTCATGTGGAAGGAAAGAAACAAGTTTTGAAGCCTTCATCGATCCCCAAATCTAATAGACCATCAACAATGTCTACAGCCTCACCAAAATCATAGAAGAATTATGTTGAAACAAAAGGGCAAAAATATGTAAGAAGCAAGAATGAAAACACTAGACTGAGGAGAAGAGTGAAGCTAAATCAGGATAGTAACACAGACACTAAATATTTAAGAAAATTCAAAGTTTTAAAGAACTCACCTCCACCACCATGAAGTTTATTGGTGTTCAAATCAACTAATTGGATTTCCTATGAATTTTTCCTATCCAATGATGAGAAACCCAAGTGATTTTCCAACTGAAAATGTTTCAACCTAATTCAAGTGTCAACCTTCTACAATTTTGGCTCTGTAGAACCAAGGCAGGTGGGCCTATATCTAAAACATTTCTTTCAAATCTTAAGGGCTTTTTGTTGGAGATTTACTTCTGGCAGCTAGTTGATTGTATGTTTGTCATTGATGACAACATATAATATATAGTAGTGTTTTGTATGTAGTTATCATAATGATGCTATTAAGCATTGCATGGTTATATTCATGTTTTAGACATGCTTTGGATTCTTTGTTCATACACGCAGCCTTAGATATGAAGTTTCAATTGAGTTGTGCAATTTTGTTAGTAGCAATTACAGTTTCTGGACTTTATCTATACAGAGCCAATGTATTAGCATTGGTTCTTGAGTTTCACCTATCTTCAAGATACACATGTGTATATTCATGATTATTTATGAGTTAACCATTTTTGGTTAAGAGTTCCTATCATGTTTCATCAGGATCGTGTTGTTTGAGATAATTTGGTGGAGCCGACTAAGTGAAGCGTCGCGTCTATTTAGTTCGTGCTGCATGGTCTTAATATTTATTGCTTGCTTAGTCAAGCCAACAAGGATGTTGGTGAGGTCTTTCCCATAGCCATCGTGACCTTATACTTGGATAAAGATACTTATAGTAGTTTATTTGTGAATGCTAAGCGTGAATGATAAGAAAAATACAAAAAAAGTATAGAGCAAAATATCAGTTGTGTTTCATTCATCAAGGATCTATGTGAAGAAGAAGTGGAAGCATAAAATAAATTGGAATTGATCAAGATAGCAGGTCTATACTACAGTTCATTATTAGATATAGTGCATATCTATTTTACAGAAGGTTGTAGCCTTCACCATTGAAGCAGTGAGCTTTTGGATAGTGAGTCCTCACCCTTAATAGGGTTATTTATAAAAGACTCCTAACAGGGTCAGACCCTTAACCAAGTCACTATACTTATTGCATTGTCTAGAAAAACTCCTAATAGGGTTGAAAGATCTTCTAACAGGGATTATTATAAACAAGTATATTTCATTGTTGGTGCTAATTTTTTTACCATTTGGTTTCCCCGTAACCAAATTTTGGTGTTGTGTATTGTGTTATCTGAATATGCATTTATTTTATGTGAAGTGATATCAAAGCAAAGAAAAGAATTAAATTAGCTGATAATTGATTCATCCCCCCCTCTCAGTTATCCTTTGGGACTATCCTAAAAATTTGTATCAGAGACAAGTGCCTTGAAGAGAAAGCCTAATAGCTTAAGTTAGATCAGATGGCATACTTTAGGAAAGAGAGTCCTAAGTTTGATGGATAAAACTATCTTGACTGGAAGAACAAAATGATAACACATCTTTAGTGTGTTGGATTTGAGATCTATGAGATTGCCACTCAAGAAGTTGAAATTCCCACCTTGAAAGATCTTGCAGCTGATGACTCTACTATGAAACAAAAGGAAGTGTTCACTAATAATGGAATTTCCAAAGAAGCCCTAATCAGTGCCCTATCTGACAATGAATTTTTTGAGATCAAGAAGACAGATAAAGAATACTCTATTTGGAAATACTTAGAAGATACATTTGAAGGAGACATCCAAGAAAAGAATGCATGCAGAAAGATATGGAAGAAAAGATACAACAATTTAGAGATGTTACCTAAAGAAAACATCAGAGCCTACAATCAGAGAATAAATGAGGCAGTTTCTAGAATCAGAAACAATGGTGAAGAAATTTCAGAAGAAGACATAATGGACAAGATGATGACTATATTGACAGTAGACTATGAGAGCAAAATCAATATTCTAGATGAAACCATCCAATTTTCAAAGGACTTCAAGAGAGAGACTTTGATCAGTAAAATCTCTACATTTGAGATATCAAGATTGAAGACTGAACCCAAAAGTGAAACAACCTTCAAAGGATCAATACATGGTAAGAAACCTTTACACATTTCTAATGAGAAAGAAGAAGTTGATGAAGAACTAGAAGAAATTATTGCCATGATTTCTAAAAGAGAAAAGAAAGGCAAAGGAAAGTATGAAGGACAACTTCCATTCAAATGATTTTCATGCAACAAGATTGGTCACTTTGCATCCAAGTGTCCCACAAGAGTCAAGAATTTCATATCTGATTACAAACCTAAATACGAAAAGGAAAGCTACCATGCTGAAGAAGGTGTAACAGATGAAGATTTAGGAGAGGATGAAATTGGATTTGTTTCCCTTAAAGACTTGGAAAAATTGCTTGAGGAAATGAACATTGAAGATAAAAAGGAAGCACAGGAGTTGGCCCTAATTTCCAAAGAAGACATCAAAACTGATTGGATTATTGAAAGTGGATGCTCTCACCATGTGACAGGTGATAAAGAAATATTTTTTTCATCTAGACAAGTACAAAGGTGGTATGATTAGATTTGGAGATAACACTCCTAAACCTATCATAGGAAGAGGGTCTATCACCCTGGATGGAGAGAACAAGACAAATGATGTTCTGTATGTTGATGGATTACATCACAACTTACTAAGTGTTGGACAGCTACTTGACAAAGGTTATCATTTGGAATTCAAAAACAACAAATGTATTATTAAAAAAAAGAAGGAAACATTATTGCATCAGGTTCAAAAACAAAAGGTAAATTTTTCAGCTCAATTCAGATGTCAGTTGTTTTGTTGCAAAAGTAGATGACAGTTGGTTATGGCACAAGAGATTCTGTCATATCAATTTTGACAATATAGTAAAGATAAGCAATGTCAAGGCAGTTAGAGACCTTCCAAGTATTGCAAGACCAGTTGACACAATGTGCAGGGAATGTGTTATGGGAAATCATGTAAGGAG